>WNWK01006575.1:5000-104208 GCA_009830355.1 Cherax destructor | reverse complement strand
GATGTATCTTGTTTTTTTTAAGTAATTGAATCCAATTTATTTTTTTTTTTGGCAGTATTGTAGAGAATTTGATACAGAAAATAAATGAGATCAATAAAGGGGAAAAAATATAATTTCACTGTTTTATTATGTTTTAAGTTTAACGAGGCGAGAATTTCCTATTTTCTGGAACATTCTCAGAAACATTTTCGTTTACTCTCGCTCAAAATATCGTTTTTATTCAAGAACACTGTGTGATGTATCTTGGGCAAGATTCATGGGGACAATTTGCATGCTTGAGTGTCCTATGCACAATGCCACATAGGTTATTCTCAAATTTTGTTTAGGCTTCAAAATTTTATGAATTATACTTAGTGGTGACGTGTACCCTTGCTCAGTGGTGACGTTACCTTGCTCAGTGGTGACATGTACCTTGCTCAGTGGTGACGTGTACCTTGCTCAGTGGTGACGTGTACCTTGCTCAGTGGTGACGTGTACCTTGCTCAGTGGTGACGTGTACCTTGCTCAGTGGTGACGTGTACCTTGCTCAGTGGTGACATGTACCTTGCTCAGTGGTGACGTGTACCTTGCTCAGTGGTGACGTGTACCTTGCTCAGTGGTGACGTGTACTTGCTATGTGAAGATTTGTCTAGTGTGCTCTCTGTTAATCTGAACCAAGATTTCCTTTATTGAGCAAGTTTACCAGCAACTTAGGGAGGAGCTGAGGGTGGCTAATCTCGAGATATGGTGCTTGACACAGGAAAACAAGAGAATTCGTACTAGTCCTCCTGTTGTGAGTCCTTGGGTCAGGAGGAGAACCTGGACAGTATTGATGACCCTAGACACCCCAGAGAAAACCCTCCCAACAAAAACCATCCCAAGTAAGAGCATCAAGAACGTTACAATATACACTGCCATTTAAGGTAAGAACATTGTGTTAGTTGGACACAGTCAGGTTAAATTTATGGATAGGGCTTTTTGTCTTAGAGAGAGGTAAAGGAGGCAGAGGGTATGTTTTCGTGGGGCTGGAGATGGAGAATAATGTTAGCCATCTGGACGACAATACGAGAGGTAATGGGAGCAATCCTATTATCTGTCTCAGCGCAGAACGCAACGATGTTGGCAGATGTAGGAGTAAGGACCTGATTAGCAGGTATAGGTCAGCAATAGAGATGATCAGGAAGGAAGACCTGTCATATGTGACATTTTGCCAAGGAGAGGAGTTGGAAATGAATGGTTGTCCAGGACAAGTGGTGTCAATTGCTGGCTGGACAAACAATGTAAGGAAAATGTAGGAACATTCAAAGACAACTGCAACCTCTTCTATGCCACTAAGGTCTGGGGTGGGGGCACTGGCCAATGCAGTGGAGGGAGTTGTTAGAGCTTTAAACTAGAAATAGTCAGTGGTAAGGGTTTTGTGGGAAAGCAATGAAGTCTCAGTGTAGTGATATTGTGAGTTTTAGAGAAATCAGTTATAGGCAGAATGAGGTAGATTTATTGGTGCATAGTCGAAAGCACTAGGTGATAAGAACAGTAATAGGGATAATTGAAGAACAGAAATTAGAAGGAAGGGAAAAGAGAATGCAGGGTTTCTAAAATTATATTAAACAAATAGTCGTAGTGCTGATCTGGAATTTTTAGTGTACTACCTCGCTTATACAAAGGAGCTATGTCTGCTGAGTGAGTGAGCATGATTTCATTTTCTTTTTCGAAATCTATGGGATTAGTACTAAAGTCAGTTTGCTGGTGTGTGCGGCCTTTCCCTGGGGTGAAAAATGTTTGTGTATTCTTTACCTTACTGTCATTTAGTGGGTTGCTGAACACCGACTAATACTGTTCTTTTAGAATTTCTCTCATTTCCTGTTTATCGTCAGTATACGAGTCTCCTCTCATTAATTGTTCAAGTCTCAGCTTGGACTTTGCATATGAATAAAAATATTTTGGGTTTCTTGCTATATCCTGCATGGCCTTTTGTTCCCTTTGTGCTTCTTCTGTTTGGTATGACATCCTAAGTTTTTGCTTTAAATCTTTGATCTCTAGGCTAAGACTATCTTTCCTGTGTTGCGACAAGTTTATGCCTTTAAGCATTTCGGTAACCCATTTTCTCTTGTAACATGTACACTTTCTATATCTGATCTTCTTTAAGGTTTCCTCAATGGTACGTATTTAATACAGTCCTTGTATTCAAATATCCAGGCACTGGTGAGAATTTAGTGTTCAGGTCGGTTTCCCAGGATATGTCTGATAGCTCTTGGTTGATTTTGTCATAGACAATTTTAAGGATGTTGAAGTTAAACTTACTGAACATCTCTTCTCTTACATTTGTGCTGCAATTCCCTAAACCTGAGTTTATGCTCGTTTCTTCATTTATGATGTTGTGGTCAGACCATATTGTTTTTATAATTGTTTTTTCTAATTAGTTCCTCGTTGTTTGTGAATATCAAATTCAGGGTATTTGTGGAGAAAATTCTCCAAAGGAAGGGGGTACCCGCCCTTTCGCTAGAGAACTTCATCGAAACCAAGACGGGGACTCATCAGCAGCATTCTACAAATCAAGACAGCATTTCCGCCATATATGGTGGAGTCAACACCATCGCTCACGTTACACGAGCAAGGTATGTTTTTGTGTTCTTGCCAGGCAGGGAACTGTGCAGTTCTTGTATGTCAGGAGCATCAAAATTTACCTATTGACGGCGGTTATGCGTGGACTTTTAAGTCCAAACACGTGAGTGTTATCTCTGGGTTAATGACTGGCGATATGAGCATACGCTCCTTTGGGGCAATATATTATAATCACCTGTATGTTTTTTACCATACAGCCCTGTGGGAAATGTGATCGTCGGCATCAACCAGCGGTTACTGGGATGGCTGGGTAATCGTGGATGCATCTACAACTTAAGTATAGCAACATTTACAGTACACTTTATCGTAGGGGTACATTCCTCCACAGTATTTTTATTTATAGAGGGATCAATTGTCCATTGGTTTAATGAGTACTTTTCACAAAGCCTCATTAGTTCCCTGGCATGTTCATGTTGAGACGGTTCTTCCAGGAAATATTTTGCATGTGGGAGATTAAAATCTTGAAGGAGAATAATATTTGGTGTGGGATATTGTAGCCTATCAAGACAGTTATCTATCTTCCTTAACTGATCTGTTAATTATTCAGTAGTTACTGACGGTGGTTTATTTACTAGGATAATTATTAACTTCCTATTTTCAATATTAATACCTGAGCAACAGAATGTATTTTTCACATAGAATCCTAGTCCTCACTGTGATCTATTAATTCTGTCACTTCGATACAAGTTATAGTTTTATTTATTTATCTCTCCATCCAAAACATCCCCTGTGAGTGTTTCTTTAAATGTTCCAAACATGGCATTCGCTTCTAAGAGCTCACTAATATAACTAACTTTGTCGTTTTTATTTGACTTCGAATCCTGAATGTTTGCAAAGAGGAAGCATGATTTACCATTTGTGATGTTTTGGTTTGGTGTGTGTTTAGCTAGTACCATGGACCATGTATGACAGACCCATTTTTTCTCCAGTATTGATTGTGCATTTTACTGTTGTATATTCGACCCTGTTAGGTGGATGCCTGATTGGTATATCCCACTTTCGAGCATATCTGTCCCATCTGTAGTATTTTCCTGTTTCAATCTTTTTTCTTTATGTCTAAACAAGACTGCTGTTTATTTGTTCCTTTCCTTGCTTTATCTGAGGCACTGCGTTCCTTTCACACTGTGGTCTGGACACCTCAGGTCATAACATTCTCCCAACTGTGTTGAAACTTTGCACATCAATTGATGGAAGTACCAGCACTTTTTGTCAAAGCGACACTTTTCCTAAACATTTTTGCACATTTTATGTTGTGTTCATACCAGCATTTTCTCCCATATAGGCATATCCATTTTGCATAATATATGCATATGTACTGGCTGCTTACATTTACTGAGTTTGACTCATTCCTGTTTTCTGCCACATGATCCAAATTTTCTTTTTTTCCCTCTAAGCATAATCTTGATTTTCGGTTACTCTTCTCTCCAAGCATATTTCTTCCAGTTTTTCTGTTTCTTGTTTCCCTGCTATGGACTTCTCTTCCTCCCTTTCCTTTTTCTCTATGTCTTATACCTATTTTTTTTGTCTCTTCTGACTTGCTCTGAATGACTGTCTCTAATCTTATTTCTGATCCTTGGTTCTTACACTTATTTTCTCCCCTGTATTTGTTCCCTACCTTTTTTTCCCACTATATATATATCTGACAAGCTCCTCAGGAAATTTCTTACTTTTTCTAGATTATAAGATTTCTGTACTTCCCTTACACCCAACTAGCTTTCTGTCTCATTGGGACAAACCCAGAAATATCTTTCCTGTTTTAGGTCATTTCTCGTGTTGGAATTTATCTTTGTACATGATACATTAGATGGTGTTCCACATTTTTTACAATGCCCCTTATGTTTATCCCCCCCAAAAAAAAAATATTCCACATACACCACATATATTTTTGGTCATCCTCACTTTATTCCTTACACTTTTCATTATACAATCCTAGGCCTCCGTTCCAGCTATTGGTAGTGCTTGGCCCTGGCAGAGGCGGAGTGGGTGGTGGGGTGTGTGGTTGATGGGTTACTGGTGGTAGGTCCTGGGTGAGGTATGGGGTGTGGGTGATGGGTTACTGGTGGTAGGTCCTGGGTGGGGTATGGGGTGTGGGTGGTGGGTTTGGGTGTAGGGTAACACTTCACATCCAGTAACTAACTCAGGTTAGGTCGCTTGACTTCGTTTCTTCCTCCTTCCTTTTCAGGACGAAACAAATAACATGTCTTCCAAGGATTTTAGATATGTTCACTTTTCTAGTCCTTATTTTTTTTTTGTATTTTCTTCCTGTCTTCTAGAAATGGCAAATCTTGCGTGATGACAAAATGATGGAAACAGAGCAGGAGAAAGAAGGTTGGGCAAGCTGTCTTCCTCGACTGCAGTTAACATTTTAATGTAATTTCATAAAGTAGCCTTTTAGGCAAATTGGAAAATCATTCGGGGCTTCTGCAGCTCTTGATAAACATCACCGTCGTGGCAGCTGGAAAGTGAATCATATAAATCAATGTTTATAGCTAATGTCAAATTAATGTATTAGGATGACTGTCAATCATCTACCACTACATTAGCACACTTATAAATAGCAACGCTCACCTTGCCATATAAGACAAGTGAAAATTTGTGTATGCAATAATTTCGCCAAAATCATTCTGAACCTAACGAAAAAAATATATTTCATTGTGTTTGTTTATTATTAAATTATTGTTAATGTATCTAAAATATATTTAGTTGGGTTAGGCTAAATTAAATTGCGCTTGTTGTAATAAGGTTAGGTAGGTCTTGGTACAAAATTATAAATTCTTACATGAAAAAAATATATCTTTAAACGTATAAGAGAAATTTTTAGAAAGGACTTAATTTTAGATGAGTTCTTGCTAATTAACCAGTTTTACCTAATCGGCACGACAATATATATATATATATATATATATATATATATATATATATATATATATATATATATATATATATATATATATATATGCAAAAAGATCACAGTAAACAGGTGATATCAAAATATGCAGACAACCACTATGAAAAAATAGAAGAATTCCAAGGCTTGTGACTATCACATTTCCTCACATTTCACAGTTCCTTGATAATGTGAGTAGTCACGAAAGCGCTTGGAATTCTTCTATTTTTTCATAGTGGTTGTCTTATATATATATATATATATATATATATATATATATATATATATATATATATATATATATATATATATATATATATATATATTGAGGAACTTTTAAATGTCGATGAAAAAAGGGAGGCGGTAATATCGTGTACTGGCCAGGGAGGTACAACATCGTTTAGGAGTGAAGAAGAGCAGGATGTGAGTGTGGGGGAGGTGCGTGAGGCATTACGTAGAATGAAAGGGGGTAAAGCAGCTGGAACTGACGGGATCGTGACAGAAATGTTAAAAGCAGGGGGAGATATAGTGTTGGAGTGGTTGTTTTTTTTGTTTAATAAATGTATGAAAAGGGGAAGGTACCTAGGGATTGGCAGAGAGTTATATAAAAGGAAGGGGGATAAAAGAGAGTGTAAAAATTATAGGGGAATAAGTTTACTGAGTATACCAGGTAAAGTGTATGGCAGGGTTATTATTGAAAGAATTAGAGGTAAGACAGAGAGTAGGATTGCAGATGAGCAAGGAGGCATTAGAATGGGTAGGGGATGTGTAGATCAAGTGTTTACAGTGAAGCATATATGTGAACAGTATTTAGATAAAGGTAGAGAAGTTTTCATTGCATTTATGTATTTAGAAAAGGCATATGATAGAGTGGATAGGGGAGCAATGTGGCAAATGTTGCAAGTGTATGGAATAGGTAGTAAGTTACTGAAGGCTGTAAAGAGTTTTTATGAGGATAGTAAGGCACATATTAGGGTGTGTAGTAGAGAGGGAGATTACTTCCCGGTAAAAGTAGGTCTTAGACAGGAATGTGTAATGTCACCATGGTTGTTTAATATATTAATAGATGGGGTTGTAAAAGAAGTAAATGCTAGGGTGTTGGGGAGAGGGGTGGGATTAAATTATGGGGAATTAAATGCAAAATGGGAGTTGACACAGTTACTTTTTGCTGATGATACTGTGCTTATGGGAGATTCTAAAGAAAAGTTGCAAAGGTTAGTGGACGAGTTTGGAAGAGTGTGTAAAAGTAGAAAGTTGAAAGTGAACATAGATAAGAGTAAGGTGATGAGGGTATCAAACGATTTAAATAAAGAAAAATTGGATATCACATTGGAGAGAGGGATTATGGAAGAAGTAAATGTTTTCAGATATTTGGGAGTTGACGTGTCAGCGGATGAGTTTATGAAGGATGAGGCTAACCATACATAGAATTGATGAAGGAAAAAAGGTGAGTGGTGCGTTGAGGTATCTGTGGAGACAAAAAACGTTATCCATGGAGGCAAAGAAGGGAATGTACGAAAGTATAGTGGTACCAACACTCTTATATGGGTGTGAAGCATGGGTTGCAAATGCTGCAGCGAGGAGGAGGCTGGAGGCTGTGGAGATGTCCTGTCTAAGGGCAATGCAGAAAATTCGGAATGTGGAATTTAGGAGAAGGTGTGGAGTTACTAAAAGTATTTGTCAGAGGGCTGAAGAGGGGTTGTTGAGGTGGTTTGGTCATTTAGAGAGAATGGATCAAAGTAGAATGACTTGGAGAGCGTTTAAATCTGTAGGGGAAGGAAGGTGGGGTAGGGGTCGTCCTAGAAAAGGTTGGAGGGAGGGGCTTGGACTTCCAGCAAGCATGTGTGAGCGTGTTAGATAGGAGTGAATGGAGACGAATGGTTTTTGGGAGATGACGATCTGTTGGAGTGTGAGCAGGTTAACATTTTGTGAAGGGATTCAGGGAAACCAGTTAATTGATTTAGTTGGACTTGAGTCCTGGAAATGGGAAGTACAATGCCTGCACTTTAAAGGAGGGGTTTGGGATAGTGACAGCTGGGAGGGACTATTCTCAGCTGTCGTATCTGAGCGCCTCTGGAAGACAGTGATTATGTATGAGTGTGGTGAAAGTGTTGAATGATGATGAAAGTATTTTCTTTTGGGGATTTTCTTTCTTTTTGGGTCACCCTGCCTCGGTGGGAGACGGCCGACTTGTTGAAAAAAAAAGAAAAAAAAATATATATATATATATATATATATATATATATATCTTTACGCGTATAACAGAAAATTATAGAAAGGAATTAATTTTAAATGAGTTTTTGCTAATTTACCAGTTTTAGTTATTCTGCACGAATAACGCACATTCGAACATCTAAGTTTTATAAAGTTTTTATTTTTATTTTTTTTAGTAATTTATCCAGGAAAATGGGTTACTAGCCCATTGTTCCCGGCATTCTAGTCGCCTCCTACGACACGCATGGCTTACGGAGGAAGAATTCTATTCCACTTCCCCATGGAAATAAGAAGAAATAAATAAGAACAAGAACTAATAAGAAAATATAAGAAACCCCAGAGAGGTGTGTATATATATATACTCGTACATGCATGTGTAGTGTCACCTAAGTAAGGAAAAGTAGCAAGACACACCAGCAACGGGGCATGTTTATGAGACAGAAAAAAGACACCAGCAATGCTACCATTATGCCAACAATTTCAGACTTCTGTTTCACACTTACTTGGCAGGGCGGCAGTACCTCCCTGGGTGGTTGCTGTCTACCTACCTACTACCACAGGGCGGCAGTACCTCCCTGGGTGGTTGCTGTCTACCAACCTACTACCACAGGGCGGCAGTACCTCCTGGGTGGTGCTGTCACCAACCTACTACCACAGGGCGGCAGTACCTCCTGGGTGGTTGCTGTCTACCTACCTACTACCACAGGGCGGCAGTACCTCCCTGGGTGGTTGTTGTCACCACCTACTACCACAGGGCGGCAGTACCTCCCTGGGTGGTTGCTGTCTACCTACCTACTACCACAGGGCGGCAGTACCTCCCTGGGTGGTTGCTGTCTACCTACCTACTAAATATATATATATATATATATATATATATATATATATATATATATATATATATATATATATATATATATATATATATATATATATATTGATTGATAGATAGATATAATTGCTAAATAAACTACTTTATGTTGGGTGAGGTGAGATCTCTAAGTTAACGTTTATCCAAAAACAAAATATTTTATATAATTTTCAATGAAAAAAAATATATCTATCAATCTGTAAGAATTTTTAGGAAAAAGTGCAATTTTTGAGGGAGCTCCACCCATCAGTCACAACACAACACACACACACACACACACACACACACACACACACACACATAAATTATCTCTGCATCCACAGAACAAAGTGGTTTTTAAGCAAATACAATACTGCGACCATCCGGGAACAGAACCCGAGACATTTATAAACAAATATAATAGTAAATAATGTTTAATATAAAAACAGTGATGAATATAAGGAAAATCATCAGAAACTCCGTTTTAGTAGTTCGTCTCCAACTCCAAGAAAATGACTAAAACTCAAATACAAAATTAAAAAAACACCAGAAGAAACCTAATTTATGAAGGAAAGTTGCAACCCAGAGAAAGTCTGGAAGTTGGTTGTGGAATCTTTTACAAAGCGAAAAGAAAGAAATTCCAATATTGCTGGAAGAAAGCTTTCTCACGTGCCAGGAGAACGTTTATTCAATATAATATGGGAAATCGAGAAAAAATTGAAAGTTATTGAAAAATAATTGAAAATGTGTTGGGGATTTGACTTTCAGTGGCTAAGAGTGTACACGTGACTAGAGAGCAAAAACTATATCACACAGGTAATACACTCAACACAGGTATTACACTCAACACAGGTAATACACTCAACACAGGTATTACACTCAACACAGGTAATACACTCAACACAGGTAATACACTCAACACAGGTATTACACTCAACACAGGTAATACACTCAACACAGGTAATACACTCAACACAGGTAATACACTCAACACAGGTATTACACTCAACACAGGTAATAAACTAAACACAGGTAATACACTCAACACAGGTAATACACTCAACACAGGTAATACACTCAACACAGGTATTACACTCAACACAGGTAATAAACTCAACACAGGTAATACACTTCACACAGGTAATACACATGCAACACAGGTAATACACTCAACACAGGTAATACACTCAACACAGGTAATACACTCAACACAGGTAATACACTCAACACAGATTATAAACTCATCACAGGTAATACACTCAACACAGGTAATACACTCAACACAGGTAATACACTCAACACAGGTAATACACTCAACACAGGTAATTACACTCAACACAGGTAATAAACTCAACACAGGTAATACACTCAACACAGGTAATACACTCAACACAGGTAATACACTCAACACAGGTAATACACTCAACACCGGTAATACACTCAACACAGGTAATACACTCAACACAGGTAATACACTCAACACAGGTAATACACTCAACACAGGTAATACACTCAACACAGGTAATAAACTCAACACAGGTAATACATTCAACACAGGTAATACACTCAAACCAGGTAATACACTCAACACAGGTAATACACTCAACACAGGTAATACACTCAACACAGGTAATACACTCAACACAGGTAATACACTCAACACAGGTAATACACTCAACACAGGTAATACACTCAACACAGGTAATACACTCAACACAGGTAATACACTCAACACAGGTAATACACTCAACACAGGTAATACACTCAACACAGGTAATACACTCAACACAGGTAATAAACTCAACACAGGTAATACACTCAACACAGGTAATACACTCAACACAGGTAATACACTCAACACAGGTAATACACTCAACACAGGTAATACACTCAACACAGGTAATACACTCAACACAGGTAATAACTCAACACAGGTAATATACTCAACACAGGTAATACATCAACACAGGTAATACACTCAACACAGGTAATACACTCAACACAGGTAATACACTCAACACAGGTAATACACTCAACACAGGTAATACACTCAACACAGGTAATAACACTCAACACAGGTAATACACTCAACACAGGTAATACACTCAACACAGGTAATAACTCAACACAGGTAATAAACTCAACACAGGTAATACACTCAACACAGGTAATACACTCAACACAGGTAATACACTCAACACAGGTAATACACTCAACACAGGTAATAAACTCAACACAGGTAATAAACTCAACACAGGTAATACACTCAACACAGGTAATACACTCAACACAGGTAATACACTCAACACAGGTAATACACTCAACACAGGTAATAAACTCAACACAGGTAATAAACTCAACACAGGTAATACACTCAACACAGGTAATACACTCAACACAGGTAATACACTCAACACAGGTAATACACTCAACACAGGTAATACACTCAACACAGGTAATACACTCAACACAGGTAATAAACTCAACACAGGTAATAAACTCAACACAGGTAATACAATCAACACAGGTAATACACTCAACACAGGTAATACACTCAACACAGGTAATACACTCAACACAGGTAATACACTCAACACAGGTAATACACTCAACACAGGTAATACACTCAACACAGGTAATACACTCAACACAGGTAATACACTCAACACAGGTAATAACTCAACACAGGTAATAAACTCAACACAAGGTAATACACTCAACACAGGTAATACACTCAACACAGGTAATACACTCAACACAGGTAATACACTCAACACAGGTAATAAACTCAACACAGGTAATAACTCAACACAGGTAATACACTCAACAGGTAATACACTCAACACAGGTAATACACTCAACACAGGTAATACACTCAACACAGGTAATACACTCAACACAGGTAATACACTCAACACAGGCAGCTTCAGAGAGTGTATACAGAAGCGATAAATGACACAGGAAGGTTGGCCTTCTGGCTGCTGCTATTGATGATGATGACGATGATGATGATAATGACGATGACGACGATGACGATGATGATGGTGACTATAACGACGATGATAATGATGACGATGATAATATTCTAATCCTGTTCATGGACCAGCAATTGAAAGTGTTGGTGTCACAGCTGCTGCTGCTGTTGCTGCTGCTGCTGCTGACAGCTCCAGCCTCGTTTACCAGAGTCTCCAGGGAAACTAATCAGCTCCAGTTATTTTTATTTCTCTACATCTGATAGCATGACTGATACAAAAGTGGATCCTGCTAACTCCTTGATGTGTGGCGGGTCCCGTCGCTAACCCTTTACCAGGATTATACTCCCACTAACTCTCAAAGTCAGCGGGAAATGATGGTGAAGAGTCGAGGAAGGGTGAGAGTACTTTTCTTGTGTAAGGTGGGGAAAGACATCTCTCTCTCGCATCCTTCCGTGTTCCATCTTTACCCTAAAAACAATAATTATTACTTGTGTTGTCCAGCAGTTGTCTGAAGGTTAGTGTTATTAATGGGGGACAGAACGTGGTTACAATATTGTTACTGGAAGTATGAATCACATTATGATCAATAAAAGTACATCTTTGACAGGCTTCGAGGAAGCATTTCTAGAAACCCAGTTCGACGACGCAAGGTTTTATTCTTGACTGAATGGTCAACTAGGCTGTTTGTGCCACTAGTCACATTCTGATTGATCTGCGACTATCGTCAAGTACTGGACCAAATTTCACTTGAAACCTTTTCTCATTATTTCATAATATTTTTTTTTATAAATTATAAAAAAGAAACATTACCGTGACTGGAACAATACAGAAATAACCCGAACATATGAGAGAGAAACTTATGACGACGTTTCGGTCCGACTTGGACCATTTACAAGTCTGACCGAAAATTTGTCATAACTTTCTGTTTCCTATGTTCGGGTTATTTGTTATATTTCTTCTGTTCCAAGAAGAAAGAAAAGTTGTCCATCACTGATACTGAAACTGTTTATTTCTCTATATTTAGAGTCAAAAACACAGACGTTAAGACAAATTACGGCCGATGGAGACAAGTGGCAATCTCACGAAGTAGATATTACAAACACAGGTGTAGCCTAGTGGCCACCACACCTAGTTGTAGCACCTGGAGTTTACCTGGAGAGAGTTCCGGGGGTCAACGACCCCGCGGCCCGGTCTGTGACCAGGCCTCATGATAACACGATAACAAAGAGCAGCAGATAAGTAAATATTTACATTTCTTTCACCAAATAGTAATGAGGTACATACAATGTATACAACAGATATGTACAAAAAGGTAAATGCAAGCAAGAGATAAGGTGAGAACCGTTGGCACCAGACTCGGAGGTAAGTCTGCCAAAGTTGATTTACAAGTGTCCCACATCGCTTCACAACTTTGGCAAGCTTTCTTGTGGTTGACTGGGGTAAACCAAGGTACTAGTATAACGATGGGCCCCTATGCGTTATACCCTTAGTATTTGGTTCGCTGGTCGGGAGGGCATGCCTATATGGGAGAGTGACATACGTGGAATAAAAAGTAACCAAGAATATAAAAACGATGATCATGGTTACCATGATGATAGTGTGACATGCGTATTATCAACTTCACTTTACTTTACATGAGTTCACTAATTCATTTACCCGCCCACCTACCCACCCTTCCACCTCACTCCACTCTCTCCTCTCCTCTCTCTCTCTCTCTCTCTCTCTCTCTCTCTCTCTCTCTCTCTCTCTCTCTCTCTCTCTCTCTCTCTCTTCTCTATATATATATATATATATATATATATATATATATATATATATATATATATATATATATATATATATATATGTTTATTACATAATATGGTACAAAAGATTTAGAGATACATTGTTGATATAAAGATGGCATATACAGTACACGAGGTGAGATACATGTCTAGTACATTGTTACATCTTTGTCACTGATTATAATGCGAAAATCTCATCCAGCTCTTCCGAGCTGGTCGCGTGCCCAGAATACAGCATGCATTACCCTCTGAACAGCAGCGCTGAGTCGCTGGAACAGAAAACTAGCTGCCTGGGATCCCTAGTTACCCTGTTGAGTCTTTTGCCCAGCTCCTTGAGGAACTTAGATGCACTCTTTATATATATATATATATATATCGTGCCGAATAGGTAAAACAAGTCAATTAGTAAGACCTCGTTTAAAATTTAGTCCTAAAAATAATTCTTATACGTTAAGAGATATATATATATTTTTACATTTATGTTAATGTAAAAATTAATAATTTTGTACCAAAAGAACCTTATAAAACTTTCCTAACCTTATTATAACAAGAGCAATTTAATTTAGCATAATCACACTAAATATATTTTAGATAAGTTTACAATAATTGCATAATAAACAAATACAATGAAATATATTTTTTTCGTAAGGTTCAGAATGAGTTTTGCGAAATTATTGCATACACAAATTTTCACTTGCCTTATTCGGCAAGAAGAGCGTTGCTATTAAAGACAAAATCGCAGATTTTACTTATTCGGCACGACACACACACACACATACACACACATGAATCGACCCCTGCAACCACAACTAGGTGAGTACACACACACAAATATATACACACACACACACACAATATATATATATATATATATATATATATATATATATATATATATATATATATATATATATATATATATATATATATATATATATATATATATATATATATATATATATATATATACACCTTTCCCTCTCAGCGAAATAGATGTTAATTAATTTCTTTCTTGAAAACCTAATTTGTTAGGTAAATAGACACATGTGACATTTTACTGCGGCAACGTTCAGCTCTCCATGTGCATAGTAAATCCAATACAAACAATAAACTAACTAACTCTCAAGTATAGAGAGAGCGGAAGTGAGGAGAGGCGAAGAATGGCGCCGGAGAGAAGTATCTCCAGTTGTAGAAACAGAGCCATGGCGTAACCCAAGAGCTGATAGCTTAATAGTAAAAGGTTGCATTCTCTCTGGTGACTTTTGGTAGACGCACAAGTTCAACTGCTCAGTTTACTGTCTTTATTTGGAACACATCATTTTTAAAATTTTAAAAAATTCCTTTAGTGATGGTGAGGCCGGGATGTGGTCGTCGACTTCAGTTTCTTCTGTAAGTGTATCTCTAGGCAGTGTTGTGGTTATTGAGGTAGCGCAAGGCAGGTAGAGTAGCTTCAGTTTTTTGAGAGGCGTGGAGTGGCTTTGGAGATAGTGACTGAAGGATCTGTTAGAATAGTGATGCCTCCTACACTGGGAAGGATATTTAGTGTCTTTGGATGGTGTAGTATCAAGAAGCTAGTAGGTCGTTATGAAGAAAGAGTTCGTTGATGGTCCCATGAAAAGCAGCGTTTAGCATCTGAGCATAGATCATGCACCACATGGGCTTGATGGAAGCGTATTCTTGGATTTTTGGAAAGGCATTGCTTTCAGAGGCTGGTTGTAGGGTTACTAGGAGAATCTTCTGGGCATCAGCCTGGAATCGTGTGATGGCAGCATAGGTCGATGTCTTGGTCGATGTTGAGGTGCTGTCGATGTGTGCTGTCCATCGTTCGAACAGATTTTCTTCTCTTCCAGTGGACAGTCATTAGCGAGGTGAGTATAAGAGTAGCATTTCCAGCACGGGGCAAAGTGGTGGTAGAGCTCTGGTTACTCCTGCAGTTGACGAGTTAATAGGAGGTTCGGAGACAGTGAGTACTTAAGAGGACATGGAGATCTCAGTAAAGCTGAAACTTCATCACTGAGGAAGCAGTAGGAATTTTGATCATATCTACAGTAGTCCAATCGTTTTGGTCTTCAGTTATTTCTTTATGTTCGGTCGTTGATTGACTGGTGATGCCGCGATCTCGCCTCATAATAAACATTGAGCTGGAGACGGAACTACTTCGAAATCACTGACCTTAAGGAATTTCATTTCTGGGGTAGTCATGATCTTGTCTGCCTCATCGTCACTGAAATACTCATTGATGAGAACGTACTTGGTGCCGAAGAGGTTGAATAGTTTCAACTGCATAATGGTGGTCAGAAATGTAGCCAAGGTCTTCGATGTATCAAAGACAGGCCCACGAATGGACGAATGCGCCTGCATCCTTAGGATTGAGTGTTATGAACATTCGCCGGAGAGGAATGTCTTCAGTCGTAGAAACAGAGTAAAGGCTTAACCCACCAGCGAGGAGCTTGATGGGAATTGTAGCATCATTCAGGCAGAGAACAGATGATAAGCGCAGAAGTTCAGGATTTCAGATTACTTTCTTATTCAGAACAACAATTCCTTAAAACACCCATCAAACCAAAGAATGGGAGAGCACAGTGTGCGCATTTGCTCACTTAGTGGTGCAATCTCTGGTATATCGAAAAAGACCTTAGCCACACTTCTGACAAACATTGTACAGGTGAAACTGTCAATGCTCTTCAGTCCTAAGAATGCTTTCATCATTGACTGTTTCATTGACGATCAGGCGATGAACATCCTTAAAGAACCGTGATTTCCAGCTCAGAGGGTCAAGACATGAGTGTTTAAGAGGCTAGATCGCTACATCACCAGCCAACCAACGACCGAACTGAAACAACTAATAGAAGACCAAAACGATTGTTGTACTGTAGATATGATTAAAATTCTCACTGCTTAATCAGTGATAAAGATCAGTTTTACTGTGATTTCCATGGTCTCTCACGCACTCAGTGACGGTCTCCGAATCTCCTATTACCTCGCCAACCCCGGGAATAACCATGAGCTCTACCACCACATTACCCCGTGCTGGAAATGCTACTCTTATACACACCTCGCTGAAAGAGAAGAAATATTGTTTGAACTGTGGCAACGAAGAATTTACACACATCGATTGTACCTCAACCACTCAGCCAAAATGTCTCAACTGCAAGAGTGACCATCACAGTCCTGCAACCAAATGCCCACTCTGAAAAGGTATATATAAGAAGCTTGAAAAATATAAGAAATTTAGCTTCACCAAGACACCCACCTATGCTGCCTTCACTCGACTCCAGGATGATGCTCATAAGTTTCTCCAAGTGACTCTGCAACCAGCCTCCGTAATCTATGTTTTTCCAACAATCCATGACGATGCTTTCACCAGGATCACATACTGAATGATCTAAGTTCACGTGCAAAACGCTTTGTCACCTGGGACCTTTATTAAAACCTTCAACAAACTGTTCCACCTCTACGAGCTGTCTAACTTCCTGACACTGCACAGTCCTCAGAGATATAAAAAATCCTTCCCAATACATGAGGCATCACCATAAAAACAGATCGTCTTATTACTGCTGTTCAAGCAACTCCAGACATACTAGTTTCAGCCATCCAAGAAACCCAAGGTGCTACTCTTCCTCTGTCAAATACACCTCTGTTGCCCCAAACAACTAAAAACCAAGACAAGTTCAAGATTTTGAGAAACAATTCATCGACGACTTCGACAACTATGCACAGCTCACGAACCTAACAAAAAAAGTATTTAAAAAAAATTAAGAGTGGGACGTTCCAAATAAGACAATAAACTGAACTGCTGAACTTCTGTCCCTACAAGCAGTCCCCATCCTGATCGCTGCTATCTTTCGCCTTCAAGTGTCTGCTGCTAGGTTTTGCCCTGGCTCTCTTTTTACGACTGAAGAGCGGAGAATTAATTGGCAATACTTACATATTAAAGGTAACATACTGAATAAAAACCATGGACAAATGTTAGTATGAGTGCTCATGGCGCAGTGGTGTCATCCAATGGAGGTGCTATGTTGTGTAGCAATTGTTTGGGTAAAGTTCTCAATATTATACAGGTACCTGCTTCCTGACATCTGAGGAATAGTGTTGGTTGATGCTGTCATGACTTCTTGAAAGTACCTGCGTCTGCACAAATCGTTTGGGGCTCTGTGTTGTACACAAGCGTTATTTTTATCGTCCCGTTTTTGGTGTTCTTGAAGTCTGAATTTAAGCGTTCTTGATGTTTCGCCTACTCACTTTTTTGTCTCACTTAACATAATATGATGCTTTCACCATCCTTATTTGTGTGTTTGTTATTATCTTCTACTAAATATCGGGTGAACGCCGAAGCGTTGGTGGCTATTTTCATGTGTCCGGCCAACATTAGTAAAGAAACATTGGCTGCCACGTTACTCACTGCTAAAACGATTCTGTTGTGTTTGTGTTGTTTATGTTGAGGAGGCGCGTGGCTCTCTTTGTGCAGTCGTTGATATAGTGTGGTGGGAAATAATGCATCAGGAGGTCTCTTTAATGTATTTATATTCATCTAAGTATTGTGGACTGGAGTTTTTCTCCTCCCGTGTGGAGTAATACTGTGAATTTGATGGTTCTAGACTATTATCTTTAATATGCTACCTCTCTGCTGACAGTTTTTTTTTTAAACTCAGTCCATCCCACACCAACTAATGTACGACTACTGCTATTACTACTGCCACACTCTCACAGCTTGCTACCTGACTCCCATCATTTATACTCTCGTTCCTTAGTTGTCTCTGTATTAGGACTGAAGAAGCCCCTTGTAGGGAAACGTTTCCTTAATAAATGTCTTGTTCAGCGCATAATTGCCTTTTTCTGGTTTACCCCTTTTAGCTCTGACGGGATTTCAGGTTCCCAGCATTTTGCTAAAGCCACAGCAATGTACTGGTAACAGTTGGAGGCCATAGAAACCTGGAGGGACCTTGACTCCTCATTAACTTCCTACTTGATTGTGAATCTGGCAACTTTGGCAGCTCTCTGCCTCACACAGCAACAAATAGCTGAAACATTTTGTGATGTGCTCATGACCAGAATTTTCCTCCTTTTCAAGCCCCCATTCTTTTATTCTATGGTGAGTTACATTGTGGCACTTTGTCAATAGTGTCTTGAATATATATTGAACACATTATAAATGATACTACTAAGCATATATTTGAAACTTCTCTTTAATAATGAATATAATGAATGGGTATGCCAGTTCCCATCAGCGGGCTGGATTCCAGTCAGGTATGCTTGTAGAACTGAAATACATGGAAAAATTGATAAATTTGGGATTTTTAAACCCATTTCATTATTTCTTTATCACAATATGAGCAACAGGAGTGCCAGAACATGATCCAACATTGAACTTTTACTACCACAGTTATATCTGCGATATAATCAGTCAACAGTAAGTTATATGATTGGTATATATGTACTTCTCATATTTTACTCTCATTGAGAAAGCAATTTATACTAGTTATTATTTCATTTACATATAGAAAACGGTCTGCCGTCCATGTATTATAGAAAACGATTAATTTTATGGGTAAATGTAAATTTTGCTTATTGTAGTCATGCAGTTTCAAAGGGCAAAAATTAGACAGGCTAATGTTATAGTTAGTCATCCAGTAGTCATAGCGGCAAATCTTGAATAAATAACACTTAAGCACGACCAGTATTTGAGTTACAAAATAAAATTCTGATTTATTTGTCCCTCTCTCCATATCTCTCCCCTTAACCCCTACACTTCTCCAAACACACACACAACTACAGCAAACAATGGTGTCTCAGAGTTCCCCTCTGAGACACCATCCATTCTTCCCTCTGGTAGGGAAGAATGGATGGAACAGAAATGCAAAAGGATAAAACAAGAGTGAGAGAGCAAACTAGGTTAGATGAAGTCTCTGCAAAAATGGAGAAAAGGATGGAGGCAGAGCTTTGTGTAAAATTTGAAGGGAGGTTGCAGGAGGAGAACATGAAATAGGAGTCACAAGTCGAAGCTGCAGTAGACAGGATAAGGACCCTAGAATGTGAGGTAAATATGATGCAGCAAGTTATAGGTGTATGGACCAGAGGGGATATTGCATCTGAAGCTGTTACACCCTTACTGAACAAGGAACCCAACGGGAAGGAAGGAGACGGAACCTACATTAAGGCCCTATCAGTCCACCAAGCAGGGCCGAGGAATGAAGAGGGAGAGCAGCTGGGAGTGGGGTGGTGGTGAGGGTGGAGAGGGGGATAGGCCACGTGCAGTGGCACGACTAGGCCACAAAGTGCTAAAGGAAAACATTGGGGAGACACAGAGGGAAAGGCAATGGGAGGCAGAGAGGGAGAATTCAGTGTTCATTCACAGGCTTCAGGAGAGTGAGTTAAGGACACACAACGAAAGATGGCAGGAGGAAAGACAGGAGATTGAACACATCATCAGAGAAATAGGCGAAGAGGACATGTCCGAGATAGTAAATTTTCAGAGAATAGTGGGGTACATGAAGGAGAGAAAACGGCCTGTCAAGCTGATTTTCAAGACAGAAACAGTGCAAAACAGGATCCTGCAAGAGAAACCACAGCTGAAGGAATCGTCAGCATACAAGAGGGTGTTCCTAGACCGGGACAGAACAAAAACAGAACGACAGCAGCTGAGGTGAGAAGGGAGTCCCAAAAACAATACGAGAATGACAAAGCAGCGGAAGCCAAATCTGACCCAAAGCTGTTGTACAGCCACATCAGGAGGAGAACAGTCAAGAACCAGGTAATCAGACTGAGGAAGGAAGGATGGGAGGTCAAAAGAAATGACCACGAAGTGTGTGAGGAGCTCAACATGAGATTCAAAGAAGTGTTCACAGACGAGATAGAATGTTCTCCAGAAAGGCGGAGAGGTGGGGTACACCATCAAGTGTTGGACACAACTGAGGAAGAAGTGAAGAGGCTCCTAAGCGAGCTAGATATCCATGGGTCCTTACAGAGGGAGCAGAGGCGCTATGTGTATCACTAACAACAGTCTTCAACACATCTATCGAAACAGGGCGACTACATGAGGTATGGAAGACAGCAAATATAGTCCCAATTTTTAAAAAAGGAGACAGACACAAAGCACTAAACCACAGACCAGTGTCACTGATATGTATAGTATGCAAGGTCATGGAGAAGATTATCAGGAGAAGAGTCGTGGAGCACCTAGAAATGAATGAGCTTATCAACGACAGCCAACACGGTTTCAGGGATGGGAAATCTTGTGTCACAAACCTACTGGACTTCTATGACAGGGTGACGGCAGTAAGACAAGAGAGAGATGAGTGGGTAGATTGCATTTTTTGGACTGTAAGAAGGCGTTTTACACAGTTCCACACAAGAGATTAGTGCAAAATCTGGAGGACCAGGCAGGAATAATAGGGAAGGCACTGCAATGGATCAGGGAATACCTGTCAGGAAGACAACTGCGAGTCATGGTAAGTGGCGAGGTGCGAGAATGGGCGCCTGTAATGAGCGGGATGCCACAGAGATCAGTCCTAGGACCGGTGCTGTTTCTGGAATTTGTGAACGACATGATGGAAGGAATAGACTCTGAAGTGTCCCTGTTTGCAGACGATGTGAAGTTGATGAAAAGAATTTAATCGGACGAGGACCAGGCAGAACTACAGAGGTATCTGGACACGCTGCAGGCCTGGTCCAGCAACTGGCTCCTGGAATTCAACCCCTCCAAGTGTAAAGTCATGAAGATTGGGGAAGGGCAAAGAAGACCGCAGACGGAGTACAGTCTAGGGGGCCAGAGACTACAAACCTCAATCAAGGAAAATGATCTTGGGGTGAGTATAACACCGGGCACATCTCCTGAGGCTCACATCAACAAAATAACTGCTGCAGCATACCGGCGCCTAGCAAACCTAAGAACAGCATTCCGACATCTAAATAAGGAATCATTCAGGACACTGTGCACCGTGGACGTTAGACCTATATTGGAGTTTTGCAGCACCAGTTTGAAACCCACACGTAGACAAGCACGTAAGGAAACTAGAGAAAGTGCAAAGGTTTGCAACAAGACTAGTCCCGGAGCTAAGGGGCATGTCCTACGAGGAGAGGTTAACTAAGGAAAATCGACCTGACGACACTGGAGGATATGAGAGATTGGGGTATATGATAACGACATATAAAATACTGAGGGGAATCGACAAGGTGGACAGAGACAGAATGTTCCAGAGATGGGACTCAGCAACAAGGGGTCACAGTTGGAAGTTGAAGACTCAGATGAATCACAGGGATAAGCCATACCACGGGTGGGGTTAGAACCCGCGATCAGAGAGTCTCAAAACTACCAGACCGACGCGTTAGCAACTGGGCCAGCTAACTTCAATAAAATTTATCGAACTAGGAATATTTCTGCAATCATTTCATTACGATTTCGTGAATCACAGGGATGTTAGGAAGTATTTCTTCAGTCATAGAGTTGTCAGGAAGTGGAATAGTCTGGGAAGTGATGTAGTCGAGGCAGGATCCATACATAGCTTTAAGAAGAGATATGATAAAGCTCACGGAGCAAGAAGAGTGACCCAGTAGCGACCAGTGAAGAGGCGGGGCCAGGAGCTATGACTCGATCCCTGCAACCACAACTAGGTGAGTACACACACACACATACAAAATTGATGTCTTTACTGAGACAACTTGATCCTCTGAAAAATATTACCTTGTACGTTTGCAGTATAAAAGATATTCTGTTCGTTCAATGTGCATACTATATTTATTTAAGTAGATATAAATATATAACTATATATATATATATATATATATATATATATATATATATATATATATATATATATATATATATATATATATATATATATGTCGTGCCGATTAGGTAAAACTGGTCAATTAGCAAGAACTCATCTAAAATTAAGCCCTTTTAAAATTTTCTCTTATACGTTTAGAGATATATTTTTTCATTTATGTTAATGTAAGAATTTATAATTTTGTACCAAGAGAAACTTTGAAAACCTACCTAACCTTATTACAACAAGCGTAATTTAATTTAGCCTAACCCAACTAAATATATTTTAGATACGTTAACATTAATTTAATAATAAACAAACACAATGAAATATATTTTTTCGTTATGTTCAGAATGATTTTGGCGAAATTATTGCATACACAAATTTTCGCTTGTCTTATATGGCAAGATGAGCGTTGCTATTTAAGCCAAAATCGCAAGTTTTACCTAATCGGCACGACATATATATATATATATATATATATATATATATATATATATATATATATATATATATATATATATATATATATATATATATATATATATTATGTTTGTCACTGATTATAATGCGAAAATCTCATCCAGCTCCTCAGAGCGCTGAGTTGCGGGAACAGAAAACTAGCTGCTCTGGGATCCCTTGTTACCCTGTTGAGTCTTTTGCCCAGCTCCTTGAGGAACTTACATGCACTCTTTTACCATGAGCCAAGGGTCTCCGAGCCTATGGGAACAAACATATAATGATGGGCAAGTTCTCCGTATTTTCTAGACTTTTGGGACTCCCTGAAGCTTGCGGCTGCTCCCTCCTTCCTCCCTGGTGTATTGGAGATAGGTATCAGCCAAGGTAGATGCACATGTGAAGTCCACCACCACCTGCTTGCCATCTGTCCAGGCTTGAAGGGTGATACCATCTGGATGCTTCTGGCTGCCATCAGATCTGCATAGTTGGGGTGGCTCCCTTACTGCTGGGCATCCGGCTGTTGTGAGGCTCTTCTTGATAATGTTACTAACCTCCTCATGTCTTGCAATCTATCCCTCGGATTTACGACACACAAGACCATTGTACCCGAATCGGTCTGCTGATTCACTGCCACAAATACACCTGTGTTTGGCGAGAATAGGGGCGGCAAGACGAAGGGCAACACCAATGCGGATGGTGTGTGGGTCGAGGCGTGTGCCAAGGCTGGAATTGGGAACATCCAACAGAAAGTCTCCTGCATGACGAGATCTCACTGCCAGGAGAGGGTTCTATCCTTCCGTGACACACTCTGAAGCATTGTTGAGGCTATATTCTCCACTATTGGACCATCCCAGTGCGACTGTGACTAGCCGAGGGCGCAAACCCGTGTTGTTTTTGCCCGCCTCGTGGTGAGCTAAAATTCCACGATGCTCTAACTAACAAGACCACCCAGTCCTAATAGATCACACACCGAACAGAGCTAGGAGTTGTACCGTGACCCGAGTACATACGATGGTGTGACCTAAGTGTAAGTGTAAGTAGAAGTAGCAAGACGTACCTAAAATCTTGAATGTTTATGAGGCAGAAAAAAGACACCAGCAATCCTACCATCATGTAAAACAATTACAGGCTTTCGTTTTACACTCACTTGGCCCGACTGTAGTGCCTCCCTGGGCGGTTGCTATATATATATATATATATATATATATATATATATATATATATATATATATATATATATATATATATATATATATATATATATATATATATATATATATATATATATATATATATGTCATGCCGAATATGTAAAAATGGTCAATTAGAAAGAACTCATTTAAATTTAAGTCCTTTCTAAAAAAAATTCTTATTCGTTTAAAGATCATTTTTTTCATTTACGTTAAGGTAAAAATTAATAATTTTGTACAAAAAGAACCTTAGAAAACTTACCTATCCTTATTATAACAATCGTAATTTAATTTAGTCTAATCCAACTAAGTATATTTTAGATAAGTTTATAATAATTTAATAAGTTCGAATTTTTTACAGATATTATCTCATAGTCCACAGCAGGATTCCAGCCTGGACACTTTTCGCGCGCGCGCGCGTGTGTGCGTGTGTGTGTACTCACCTAGTTGTGGTTGCAGGGGTCGAGACATAGCTCCTGGCCCCGTGTGTGTGTGTGTGTGTGTGTGTGCGTGTGTGTGTGTGTGGTTGGGAAGTGGTGGTACGGGGGATAAAGGGGGTAAAGACCGAGACAGCCCACAACAATTTTAAATTAGAGGCTAGTGTAAGCGTCGGCTGCAGGGACACACTCATCATTCAGCGTCTGGGCTCGTGCTCACTGCGGGAAACCTATTGGAATCCAATGAAAATAAGCGTTTGTATGTTTTGCCTGTGTGTACTCACCTAATTGTGGTTCCAGGGGTCGAGACTCAGCTCCGTGTGTTTGTTTGTGTACTAACCTAGTTGTGGTTGCAGGGGTCGATTCACAGCTCCTGGCACCGACTCTTCACTGGTCGCTACTTTGCCACTCTTCCTGCTCCATGAGCTTTATCATACCTCTTCTTAAAGCTATGTATGGTTCCTGCCTCCACTACATCGCTTCACAAACTATTCCACTTCCTGACTACTCTGTGACTGAAGAAATACTTCCTAACATCCCTGTGATTCATCTAAGTCTTCAACTTCCAACTGTGACCCTGTGTTGCTGTGTCCCATCTCGAACATTGTGTGTGTGTTAGTTAGTTACCATTTTGTCCTAGGCACATTTCGATTAGACACTAGGCCTGTTGTATATGTGTGTGTGTGTGTGTGTGTGTGTGTGTGTGTGTGTGTAAGGAAACACTTCGAAATGTTTCGGCCCCGCCGGCAATTGAACCCGGGCCCTCCGTGCGTGAAGCAAGAGCGCTAGCCACCATGCCATCGGGGAGTGTGTTTTTGCGTTTGCGTGTGTGTATGTGTATATTCACCTAATTAGGGTTGCATATGTCGATTTACAGCTCCTGGCCCCTTCTCTTCACTGGTCGCTAATAGGTCCACTCTCTCCCTGCTCCATGAGCTCTATCAAAGTCTTCTTAAAGCTATGTATGGATCCTGCCTCCACTACATCACTCTCAAGACTATTCCACTTCCTGACAACTCTATAACTGAAGAAATAATTTCTAACATCCCTGTGACTCATCTGAGTCATCAGCTTCCAGTTGTGATTGTTTTTTTGTTGTGTCCCATCACTGGAACATCCTGTCTCTGTCCACTTTGTCAATTCCTTTCAGGATTTTACATGTCGTTATCATGTCATCCCCTCTCGTATGTCCTAAAATGTCGTCAGGTCGATTTTCCTTAACCTCTCCACGTACGACATGCCTCTTAGCTGCCAGACTAGTCTCGTTCAAACCTTTGCACTTGCTCTAATTTCTTGACGAGTTTGACCAGATGTGGGTTCCAAACTGGTGCTGCATACTCCAGTATGGGTCTGACATACACTGTGTTGTACACTGTGTTGTTCAGAGTCCTGAACGATTCCGTAATGAAGTGTCAGAACGGTATTCATAGGTTTGCTAGTCGGTCATATGCTGCAGCAGTTATTTGATTAATGTGCGCCTCTGGAGATGTGCTCGGTATTATGCTCACTCCAGTATCCTTTTCCTTGAGTGAGGTTTGCAGTCTTGGACCCTCTAGACCTCCCTAGACTGTCTGCGGTCTTCTTTTGCACTTCCATGTTCTTCATGAATTTGCACTTAGTGAAATTAAACTCTAGGAGCCAGCTGCTGGACCAGGCTTGCAGCCTGTCCAGATCCCTTTGTATTCTTGCCTGATCCTCTTCCGAATGAATTCTCCTCATTAGCTTCACATCCTCTGCAAACAAGGATACTTCTGAATGTATCCCTTCCTTCATGTCATTCACATATACCAGAAACAGCAAAGGTCTTGGGACCAACCCCTGTGGAACTTCTCTCGTCACAGGCGCCTACTCTGACACCTCCCTGTTATACCTGCCTGATGGAACCGCTCTCCTTGTTCTTCACTGTAGTCCCCACAATTGTTGGGAAAATAGTCAAGATGTGAGTACAAAAAGTGCATCTTCACACTCATTCTAGACCTAAGTTGTTAGAAATTTAAAATCAGGTCTTGGATTATTTTTTTCATTTTCAGGGGAGCGCCTGTTTCCCAGGAAGTTGTGGACAATCTGCTTGAATGAAAACCAGGCATTCACCTCGACACCTGCTAATGCTTCATCAAAATGCGTGTCCATCATCAATTCCCGAATCTGAGGGCCAACAAAGATTCCTGCTTTTAGCTTGCCTTCACTTATACGAGGAAACCTTGACTCCATGTACTTGAAAGCAGTTTCATTCTTGTTCAAGGTCTTCACAAAATTTATTATAAGCCCAAATTTGATGTGGAGTAGTGGCAACAGATTTTTTTGGAGGTCAACTAGTGGCACAGTTTTCACGTTTGATTTCCGGGTAAGAAGCTGGTTCTTGGTGGTCAGTCTTTTTGTTCATAGTGCTGGCTGTCTGCCCTACTATTCCAAAGACACAGAAAACAGGGATACTTGGTGTATCCGCCTTGAAGACCTAGAAGGAGAGCAATAACTTTTAAATCACCACAAATGAGAAAATTGTGATTGTGATACTTGATTGCAGATATTAGTGTCTTCATATTTGCATACGTTTCTGACATTTGGACACTATGGTCAATTGGCACAGACGACTCTGTGTTGACATTGTAGGAAAGTGCAGCCTATAAACTTCGCTTAAAAGAATCAAAGAAGAGTCTCCATTCATCTGCTTTGTATGACATACCTATGTGTTCAATAAGGCCAGACATTTTTGAACAGAAAACTAAAGATTCCTTTTTGTCAAAGAACTGAGTGAATTCCGCTCCACGATGACGGTACCAAACGAATGTTGTTCCAGGAGCTAGAAGCTTGTGTTCCTTCAGTCTAGAGCCAAGTAACTGTGCACTTTCTTTTGGAAGGTTAAGGTCTCTCACCAAGTCATTGTTGGTGGTTCATAGTCTACTTCCATCTCCTTAGAATCACTGGTATCAGACTCTGATGAAATTTGCAATGTCTCAGGTGGCAAAGGTACAGGAATATCTTCAGAGTGTGGAACAGCCTTATTGCTGAAGGAATATTTGGGTATATTATGCGATCTTTAGTCTTCTTGTTGAATCCAGCTACTTTAGTCTTACAAAAGTAGCAGTCATCATGGTGGTTCATCCGCAATACCGTTGGTACTCGAAAAGGCATAATGGTTTGTCCTGGTCTCCAAGTTTGCAGCCAAAATAAGCAAAGTAGCAGCGCTTCAATAAAGGAGTAATGTTGCTGCGGGAATCTGAAGGGGGAATTACCCGCAGACATAACAAAATATGTCTGGTGAATTTATGCAGCCTCTAGACATATTAATAATCTGAAAATAAAGAAAAATATATTAGATTTAGCATTTAATTAAATATAAGATGAGCATTTTAATTGGTAATATACCACTTTCTCATTTACTTATGTTTACGAAAAGAGAAAAGTAACGTTTCCGTATAACTTGACAACCTGATGTGATAGAGATGAATAAAAAAACAATGAATCACTATTTTCCATATATATACCGAAAAAAATACCATAGACTCAAAAAAATATCATGCAGACCAGTGTAATCAACGACTGCCTCCTCTCATTCTCCAACTTCCTTTCCCTCCATAGTTCATTGTCTTTTATTATCCGTTGGTTTGCAGCTTCTCATATCATCTCCTTTATCTCCCAGTGTCCTTAGAGCATTTTTGAAAAAGCTTTGCTTGCCCCATCAGTCCTTCCTTCTAAATAAATATATATTGAAATTGTGGAGAAAATTCTCGATGAGAGGGGATGGGTATCAGCCCTTGCAGCCCCCGTCAACCTTTTCAAGGGCCCAGCCCTTAGAAAGGGCCAGACACGTCTTGCCGGCTTCCTGGTCAACAATATAATTAGTAACAACTGTACGGACCCAGGACGCCAGTAAGACACGCCATGGCTGACCAGTGTTGCAAAGAGTTAATGATTGAAAACCACTCTCTTACGGCAGTAGGAAAACTAAGGACATTCTACACCCACTTTATTATCACGTTAAAGATACATACACAGTCGCCTGGGCCTAGAGATAGCAAGAAATCAAGTATTCTGCGTTGCTTTCTGAAGGTTTAGCAAGTGGGGAATTGTGCTTAGGTCAGGGAAACAGGGCAAACTGGGAGGACTTTTGCAACGCGGCATTGATCTAACAAAGGGTCAGACTTCTTACCAATCTCCACTAATGCCGGGAAATCGGATAAGAACTCTGTTCTAGCGCGTTTAGTGATAATTAATCATAAAATAGCGGTATATTACAGATAAATGTGCGCAGCTTCTTAATACTGCTAAAAGACAAACATAGAGAAACAATCGCGAGTGTACTTCATCGAACAAGACGGTGACTCATCAGCGACGTTCTACAATCAAGACAGCATTTCCCGCCATATATGGTGGAGTCAACACCATTGCTCACGTTACAACGAGCAAGGTAAGTTTTGATGTTCTTATTGGGCAGGGGACTGCGCAGTTCTTGTTTGGCAGGGGACTGCGCAGTTCTTTTTTGGCAGGGGACTGCGCAGTTCTTGTTTGTCAGGGGACTGCGCAGTTCTTGTTTGGCAGGGGCATCAAAATTTATCTACTGATGGCGGTAATGTGTGGACTTTTTAGTCCAAACCCGTGAGTACCAGTTTAGTCCCACCACTGATTGAAGATTTGGGTATACGCTCCTTTGGGGCAATATATAATGATTTACATTTAATTACTCAGCCATACAGCTCCGTGGTGGTGGAACACTGGGTCCCATCGAGGGAACCTGCTGGAGGCAGCTGCGGAAGGTTGACCCAGCGACGAAGACAAGTACAGTGTCAGTGTCACATTTTACTGTATAAGTTGGCATTCCACCAGTAAAAAATACCACAGAAGTTGCTCTCATCTCTACCTCACAGCTCTTTTTCATCTCCATTAGCTCTGTCTTCATTTTTTAATGGGTTCTTCAAGGCAATGCAACTTTTTCTCAGTGGCACTAGGCCTTTTGTCTGGTGCCTCACATTATCCCAATGTTCTTGTCATCTTATCATTTATCTCTATTAAAAAATCGTCGAGCTTTTTCCCCAGTCTTCGTCCATCACGGGTTGGAATCCAGCAACCAACATTTTCCTCCTTGTTCGCGAACTTCCTTACTAGTCGCTACTAGGTCCAGCCTCTTCCAGAGCCAAGAGCTTTATCGTACTTCTTCTTAAAGCAGTATATGGATCTTGCCTTCACTACATCACTACCTAAATTGTTCCACTTCCTGACAACTCTGTGACTTAAGAAATACTTCTTAACATCCCTGTGACTCATTTGAGTTTTTCAACTTCCAGTTGTGACCATTTGATGCTGTGTCCCATCTCTCAAACATTCTGTCCCTCCTCTAAACAGATAATCCGCACACAGGAGAGACGAGCTTACGACGACGTTTCGTCACTCTCAAGACTTCATCCGACGTGCTCGCCCTCTCCAGACCTGTAAGATGCTTAGTCATGACTCTAAGTCCCTCTTCATCAATGTCCCTCTGCATGATGCTCTTATTTCTCTAACAGAGAAGGCCAATGAAGGGTTACTTCATCTCTCTATACCTACTGATGTCTTTCATGATCTTATTCGCTTTCTGTAGATTCTAATTCCCTTTCCTTCAATGGTAAATTATATTCTCAAACCTTTGGTGTCGCTATGGGTTCTCTTTTATCCCCTGTTCTTGCTAACCTTTATATTGAATTCTTCGAAACTGTTCTTCCTACTATTGGTGTGCACTCCTTCGCAGCCCCTCCGCAGAATACTACGGGTGTCCAGTAGCTCGATCGCTAGCGCACTCAGCTCACACACTGAGGTCCGGAGCTCGAATCTCCTCCGGTACGGCTGGAAAACATTAGGGATGTGTTTCCATAAGACACCTGCTGTCCATGTTCACCCATCAGTGTAAAATGGGTACCTGGTTGTTAATCGACTGGTGTGGGTCGCATCCTGGGACAAAACTGACCTAATTTGCCCGAGATGCTCAGCATAACAAGCGACTTTCGCACTAATCTAGTTCGTACCTCCCCTCCCGCTATAGATGCCCTGGTGTCGTACCTCCCCTCCCGCTATAGATGCCCTGGTGTCGTACCTCCCCTCCCGCTATAGATGCCCTGGTGTCGTACCTCCCCTCCCGCTATAGATGCCCCTGGTGTCGTACCTCCCCTCCCGCTATAGATGCCCCTGGTGTCGTACCTCCCCTCCCGCTATAGATGCCCTGGTGTCGTACCTCCCTCCCGCTATAGATGCCCTGGTGTCGTACCTCCCTCCGCTATAGATGCCCCTGGTGTCGTACCTCCCCTTCCGCTATAGATGCCCCTGGTGTCGTACCTCCCTCCCGCTATAGATGCCCTTTGTCGTACCTCCCTCCCGCTATAGATGCCCCTGGTGTCGTACCTCCCCTCCCGCTATAGATGCCCTGGTGTCGTACCTCCCTCCGCTATAGATGCCCCTGGTGTCGTACCTCCCCTCCGCTATAGATGCCCTGGTGTCGTACCTCCCTCCCGCTATAGATGCCCCTGGTGTCGTACCTCCCTCCCGCTATAGATGCCCTGGTGTCGTACCTCCCTCCCGCTATAGATGCCACTGGTGTCGTACCTCCCTCCGCTATAGATGCCCTGGTGTCGTACCTCCCCTCCCGCTATAGATGCCCCTGGTGTCGTACCTCCCTCCCGCTATAGATGCCCTGGTGTCGTACCTCCCCTCCCGCTATAGATGTCCCTGGTGTCGTACCTCCTCCCGCTATAGATGCCCCTGGTGTCGTACCTCCCTCCCGCTATAGATGCCCCTGGTGTCGTACCTCCCCCCGCTATAGATGCCCTGGTGTCGTACCTCCCCCCCCGCTATAGATGCCCCTGGTGTCGTACCTCCCTCCCGCTATAGATGCCCTGGTGTCGTACCTCCCTCCGCTATAGATGCCCTTGGTGTCGTACCTCCCTCCGCTATAGATGCCCTGGTGTCGTACCTCCCTCCCGCTATAGATGTCCCTGGTGTCGTACCTCCCTCCCGCTATAGATGCCCCTGGTGTCGCACCTCCCTCCCGCTATAGATGCCCTGGTGTCGTACCTCCCCTCCCGCTATAGATGCCACTGGTGTCGTACCTCCCCTCCCGCTATAGATGCCCCTGGTGTCGTACCTCCCCTCCCGCTATAGATGCCCCTGGTGTCGTCTCAATTTCATGCTCCTCTTGTCCTCTCCAGTATTTTGGAGAAACTGGCCGTTCTCTTTCTGACAGACTCAAGGAGCACAGAAGTAATGTTAGGCTTGCCGACAAAAATAATGCTCTTTTCTGTCTGTTTTGACTGCTCATCTGCTAAAACTATCTACCTTCTAACTTTCACAGTCGCCGTCGTGTTGAAGCATCTCTTATACACAACCTTCCTTGTATGAATGTTAGTCCTGGTTTTGTCTCTGTAGACACCTTCCATTCCCATTACATTGTCAAATCCTCCAAACGTCAGAATACACGTGACATACTGAATCTTTTATCTCCTCTTCTCCTTTCCTATTTTTCTTTTCCTTGTTTTGGGTTTTCTTCTGCCTTGGGTGTTCTGTCCTTCACTTCCCTTTCTTCCCTGTGTTTTTGGTCTTACCCCTTGTGGGCTCTTAGCTCTCCGGCAGTGTTCCTCTTTCTTGGCCATTGACTGACCCCGCCACTACTACTACTACTACTACTTCCACTAACACTACTACTTCTACTACTACTACTTCCACTACTACTACTACTACTTCTACTTCCACTACCAGTACTATTCCCACCACTCTTCCCCTTCCCTGCCAGCTGGTCCATATATACTGGCTCCATCTCTCTTTTCTGTTAGTGTGACTTTGTAAATGGTCCAAGTCGGAAATAAACGTCGTGGTAATCTCCTCTCTCCTATGTGCGGGTTATTTGTGTACTGATCCAGTCACGGTATTGTGCCTTTTTGTTCTTTATTCTGACCCTTTCTACCTCGTTCATTCCTCTCAGTATTGTATACGTCATTATCATGTCCATCTATCCCTCCTTTCCTACAGTATGTGTGTGTGTGTGTGTGTGTGTGTGTGTGTGTGTGTGTGCGTGTGTATTCTCACCTAATTGTGGTTTCAGGGGTCGAGACTCAACTTCTGGTCCCGCCTCTTCTCATTGAGCGAGGTTTGCAGTCTTTGGCCACCTAGACTATACTCTGTCTGGGGTCTTCTTTGCCCTTCCCCGATCTTCATGACTTTGCATTTGGCGGGGTTAAATTCGAGAAGCCAGTTTCTTGACCAGGTGTCCAGCCTGTCCAGGTCTCTTTGAAGTCCTGCCTGATCATCATCTTATTTAATTCTCCTCATTAACTTCACATCATCTGTGTGTGTGTGTGTGTGTGTGTACTCACCTATTTTTACTCACCTATTTGTGGTTGCAGGGGTCGAGTCATTGCTCCTGGCCCCGCCTCTTCACTGATTGCTACTAGGTCCTCTCTCTCCCTGCTCCATGAGCTTTATCAAACCTCGTCTTAAAACTATGTATGGTTCCTGCCTCCACTATGTCGCTTTCTAGACTATTCCACTTCCTGACAACTCTATGACTGAATAAATACTTCCTAACATCCCTTTGACTCATAGGAGTCTTCAACTTCCGACTGTGACCCCTTGTTTCTGTGTCCCCTCTCTGGAACATCTTGTCTCTGTCCACCTTATCTATTCCTCGCAGTATTTTATATGTCGTTATCATGTCTCCCCTAACCCTCCTGTCCTCTAGTGTCGTCAGGCCGATTTCCCTTAACCTTTCTTCGTAGGACAATCCCCTTAGCTCTGGGACTAGTCTTGTTGCAAACCTTTGCATACTCCAGTATGGGCCTGACGTATATGGTGTACAGAGTCTTGAACGATTCCTTAGTGAGGTATTGGAACGCTATTCTTAGGTTTGCCAGCCGCCCGTATGCTGCACCAGTTATCTGATTGATGTGTGCCTCAGGAGATGTGCTCGGTATTATACTCACCCCAAGATCTTTTTCCTTGTGTGAGGTTTGCAGTCTTTGGCCACCTAGATTATACTCTGTCTGCGGTCTTCTTTGCCCTTCCCCGATCTTCATGACTTTACATTTGGCAGGGTTAAATTCAAGGAGCCATTTACTGGACCAGGCTTGTAGCCTGTATAGGTCTCTTTGTAGTCCTACCTGATCTTCAACTGATTTAATTCTTATCATTAACTTCACATCATCTGCAAACAGGGACACTTCTGAGTCTATCCCTTCTGTGTGTGTGTGTGAGCTTGCTTGCAAGGCATTAGTTTGTGCGTGAGGGTATCGTTTACCCCTAATCCAAAGTAAATCTACCCATTTGTTCACAAGAAAAAATATCAAGTGCTGCTATACTTATTTTGAAACGTGCGTTTTGAAACGCTAATTTTCATAGGCTTGTTATTTTTCTTCTTACTGCCACCTACATGCATACTAATCTAGTGAGAGAGAAGGTGGTGATTAGAAACAGTAATCCTAGTATTAAATCGGTGAGTGTTGAGAGGAAGTGGCGACTCCCTCCCACGGTGTATTGTAGTCTCCCACGGTGTATGGTAGCTTCGCACGGTATGTTTGGTAGCCTTCCATTGTGTATGGTACCCTCCCCGGTGTATGGAATCCTCCCCGGTGTATGGTAGCCTTCCTGGTGAATGGTAGCTTTCCCGGTGTATAATTGCCTCCCCGATGTATGAAAGCCTCTCCGGTGTATGGTAGCCTCCCACTGTGTATGGTAACCTCCCCGGTGTGTGGTAGCTTCCCCCGGGTGTATTGTAGCCTCCCATAGAGTTTTGTAGCCTCCCAATGTTTATGGTACTCTCCCTAGTGTATGGTAGCCCCCGGTGTATGGTAGCCTCTCCTGGTGTATTGTAGCCTCCCACAGTGTACTGTAGCCTTCCACAGTGTATGGTAACTTTCCACGGTGTATAGCAGCCTCTCTTGATGTATTGTAGCCTCCCATAGTGTATGGTAACCTCCCACGGTGCATGGTAGCCTCCCACGGAGTTTGGTAGCCTCCCACTGTGTATGGTAGCCTACTCAGTGTGTGGAAGCCTCCCCGGTGTATGGTAGTCTCCCCGGTGTATGGTAGCCTCCCAAGGTGTATGTAGCTTCCCCCGGTGTATATTAGCCTCTCAGGTCTAACATACACCGGTGTATGATAGCCTCGCACGGTGTATGGTAGCCTCCCCCGGTGTTTAGTAGCCTCCCATGGTGTATGGTAGCCTCCCTGGTGTATGATAGCCTCCCATAGTGTATGATAGCCTCCCAGGTGTATGATAGCCTTCCACGTTTTATGGTAGCCTCTCCTGGTGTATGATAGTCTCCCAGTGTATGGTAGCCTCCCCGGTGCATGAGAGTTCCCCTGGTGTATGATAGCCTCCCCCAGTGCATGATAGCCTTCCACGTTTTATGATAGCCTCCCTTGGTGTATGGTAGCCTCTCACAGTGTATGATAGCCTCCCCGGTGTATGGTAGCCTCACCTGTGTATGATAGCCTAACCTGGTGTATGGTAGCCTTCCCGGTGTATGACAGCCTTCAACGTTTTAAGGTAGCCTTCTCTGGTGTAAGATAGCCTCCCCGGTGTATGGTAGCCTCCCTGGTGTATGGTAGCCTCTCATGGTGTATGATAGCCTCCTTGGTGTATTGTAGCCTCCCCGTTGTATGATAGCCTAACCCGGTGTATGATCGCCTCGTCCGGTGTATGATAGTCTCCCCGGTGTATGGTAGTCTTCCCCGGTGTGTGATAGCCTCCCTATGTATGATAGCCTCCATGGTGTATGATAGCCTCCCTGGTGTATGATAGCCTCCCTGGTGTATGATAGCCTTCCTGGTGTATGATAGTCTTCCTGGTGTATAATAGCCTCCCTGGTGTATAATAGCCTCCCTGGTGTATGATAGTCTTCCTGGTGTATGATAGCCTCCCTAGTGTATGATAGCCTTCCTGGTGTATGATAGCCTTCCTGGTGTATGATAGCCTTCCTGGTGTATGATAGCATCTCTGGTGTATGATAGCCTTCCTGGTGTATGACAGTCTCCCTGGTTTATAATAGCCTCCCTGGTGTATGATAGCCTCCCTGGTGTATAATAGCCTCCCTGGTGTATGATAGTCTTCCTGGTGTATAATAGCCTTCCTGGTGTATAATAGCCTACCTGGTGTATAATAGCCTCCCTGGTGTATAATAGCCTCCCTGGTGTATGATAGCCTCCCTGGTGTATAATAGCCTCTCCCGGTGTATGATAGCTCTTCCCGGTGTATGATAGCCTCTCCCGGTGTATGATAGCCTCTCCCTGTGTATGATAGCCTCTCCCGGTGTATGATAGCCTCTCCCGGTGTATGATAGCCTCTCCCGGTGTATGATAGCCTCTCCCTGTGTATGATAGCTTCTCCCGGTGTATGATAGCCTCTCTCGGTGTATAATAGCCTCCCTGGTGTATGATAGTCTCTCCTGGTGTATGATAGCCTCTCCCGGTGTATGATAGCCTCTCCCTGTGTATGATAGCTTTTCCCGGTGTATGATAGCCTCTCTCGGTGTATAATAGCTACCCTGGTGTATGATAGCATTCTTTGGTGTATGATAGCATCTTTGGTGTATGATAGCATCTTTGGTGTATAATAGCTTCTGGTGTATATAGCCTTTTGGTGTATGATAGCATCTTTGGTGTATGATAGCCTCCTGGTGTATATAGCATCTGGTGTATGATAGCCTCCCTGGTGTATAATAGACTCCCTGGAAATTATCACTCAACCATCACTATGGAATGACTACCTAGACAGAAAGATATATTAAAGAAGAATTATCCTCACTTGTCTTATTAGTATTAGCCTAATAATGCTGGATCCTAAAACCAGGCAGCGTGAAGCAGACACCTGTCCCAGGTGAGTCAGATTATGGAATGCTCTTTTACTCTGCCAACCTGCTATTCACAAATTGGTGGAGAAATTTAGTATAGTCTCACTATATACAATTTTATCATCAAACTTCCTTATCTCTCATATTCCAGGATTTTTTCTAACAAAATTACGAATTTTTTTCACACTGAGCCGTGCTGTTTTGAGATCCCTTTGTGAACATCTCTGTCTGGGGCATCACAACTGTTGTATTCTCTCCTTCGCTATGCTGTTCTGCTTGTGAATTCCTTGTTGTACGCTCGTGTGACTGTTCATAAACACTATTGTTCACAAATTACAGCTCAGGCACTCGTAGTACGATTCTGTTGGCACTGAATGTCGGCGGCTGTGAGTGTGTATGTGTGTGTACTCACGTATATGTGGTTGAAGGGGTATGGATCCTACCTCAACTCTAAGGCTATGGAAATACTCTCTAACGTCCCTAAGACTCATCAGTTTTCAACTTTCAGCTGCACCCTCTTGGTTCTGTTTCCTATCTCTCAAACAGTCTCTCCTTATCCACCTTGACACTTCTCAGTATTTTGTACGTTCTTATATCATTCCTCCTTCAGTGTCATCAGGCTGAGTTCCCTTAACTTCTTCTCCTCATATGACATATCTCTTAGCTCCTGTGACTTGCCTCGTTGCTGATCTCTACACTTTGTCTAATTTCTTGAATTGCTTCACTGGGAGTCTGTTCCATGCTGGTGCTGCAATGTCCAATACGAGTCTGCAAACACGTGATGAGGTGTTCTTGCTCAAGTGGTGAGGTGTTCTTGCTCGAGTGGTGAGGTGTTCCTGCTCGAGTGGTGAGGTGTTCTTGCTCCAGTGGTGAGGTGTTCTTGCTCAAGTGGTGAGGTGTTCTTGCTCGTGAGATGACGTGCATAGTGTGCTCTCCGTTCTTAACTTACTGACACTGTGATGATGGTTTCCCTCGACTACGAGCAGCAGTATCATTAGCTTAAGACAGAGTTAATGGAACCTAGAAGAGAGATTCAATGACTGAAAGGTATGTGCAAGGATTTTCCCGGAACAACGTCGTCAATGTTCGATCCAACGATTGAATAATAGTTGGAAATAATCGAACGAAGCTGAGGTTTAGGAATGTCCACGAGACTGCTTTGGAAACTAGAAATTCCTTCTAGTGTTCACAGACGAGTGTGAAGTGATGACCCTAGACTTCCCAGAAGATCATCCCAACGTTGACAGTCGAGAATGTTATGACGAACGTCAGTCAAAGAACATTGTTTTAGTTGGAGACAGGTATAAGTTTATGTATAGGGCTTTTAGTCTTAGAGATAGGAAGAGGAGGCAGAGGGTGTGTTTTCTTGGGGCTCGGATGAAGGATATTGTTAGCTGTCTGGACGATATAATGAGAGGCAATGGGAGCAACCTTATTATTGTCTCAGTGCTGGAGGCAACGATGTTGTTAGATGTAGGAGTGAGGACCTGATTAGTAGATATAGGTCAGCAATAGACATAATTCATAAGAAGGGAGGGTGCCCTGTAACACCTGGCATTTTGCCGAGGAGAGGAATTGGAAATGAAGAGTTATCCAGGGCAACTGGTGTTAATAGCTGGCTGGACAACCACTGTGAGGACATTGCAGTACCATTTATAGACAACTGGGACCTCCTTTTGGCAAAAATTATATGTATACCTGGGATGGAGTTTCTTATATTGGTCTGGGGCGAGGGCTCTGGCAATTGCGGTAGAGAGAAGTGTTAGGGCTTTAAACTGGAAATGGTTAGAGGTATGGACTCTTTAGGGAAAGCAATGAAATCTGATACAAGATAATTAGGCAGTGTAGCGATATTGTGAGTTTCAGGAAACCATATACAGGTAGAATAAGAAAGAGTTATTTTTGTATTTTGGAATATCAGTGGCAGTAGGTGATAAGGACAGTAATAGGGATAGTGGAAGAACAGTATTGAGCAGGAAGGGAAAACAGGAAGGAGGGTTTCTAAATTTATATTATACAAACAGTCGCAATAATTTAAATAAGATGGACGAGTTGAGATTAGTTGCAAATACTGGTAACACGGACGTATTTGTCATAACTGAGACGTGTTTTAATATGAAAAATCGGGACATGCCTGCATAATGTCATATTCATGGTTTTCAAATTGTTCCACATGCATGAAAGCATCGGAATTGCTGAATATAAACGGGAATAACACATACGAAGTTTGTCTGGGTATAATTTTCAGAGGGGCACGAAAAATGAATTTTAAGTGTGATATACCATCCCTCAAACTTGGATAGGAACCAAGGAATAATATTTTGGGAGGAAACTGAGCCACAAGGCTTGATAATGTAGTAATTCTAGGAGACGTTAACTTTTGTAAGATTTATTGGAATTTAGAGTAAGATTGGCTGGGAGAATTTAGAGTAAGTTTGATTTGGAATTTAGAGTCTAACGACTTCTTAGAAGTAGTTCAGGATTGTTTTAAAACAGTTTGTTACAGAACCTACAAGGAGAAATAACCTGCTTGGCTTGGTTCTGGCAAACAAGGAAATCCTTGTTAATAATTTAGAAATTACAGAGGAACTAAACGAAAGAGAACACAAAACAATTACCTTTAGTATTGACTGGAAGTATGATGGTAGGGATAATTCAGTAACGGTCGCAGATTTTTGCTTAGCAGATTACAATAGGCTTAGAGAATAACTATTGTGTGTTGACTGGGGTAACGAAGAGAGCTATCAATATGACAGTTTTCTAAACACTATATATGTGCTGTACAGAAATGGTATACAGTACCAACAAGATGAAGAATTAGGTATATGTGCAACATCCGAATATCTTTATTTGCAGACGTTTCACCAACCAGTGAATTTATCAATACACTACAAGGACATAATCTGAAGAATGTAGAATTATATACAAAAGATGAGGTAATCAGTCCCTCAGCCTTGGAGTTGTTGAAGAGCACCGTAGTCGTGAAGGAACAGAAGCACAGTGGTAGAGCTTGGCGCTTATATACAGGCGACAGGTGTATAACGTGCAGCAGACGAAGGCATTGTCACTGGTAGGTGGGATTTCCTAGTGGAACTAGGTTATACCCAAGGAATGGGCCAGTAGTAAGCAAAAAGGTTGTGTAGATGTTCTGTATACCAAGATTCCATGTGCGAGTATTTAGAGACATTCATTGCATCCTGGCTGAAGGGAAGGATTATAACTTTGTTAGGAGTAGTGTTAGTGCGTGGAGAACTGATGATCTGAAGGGCTCTTTTTTTGCGACTCAAGTGTTAGCTTATGCTAACACTAGAGTCGCCACTGCAACCAGTACTTCCTTAAACGATCTGACTAGGAGGAAATTGAAAACATTGATCCATCAATGCAAGGGTTTGTACTATTCCCTGTGGAGGTTGTGACAGAATATAAGTAGGGAAACCTCAAGAAACCTTGAAACACGTTTCAGTGAACACATAAATGCATGTAGGAACGACAACTTCAAGAATGCCTGCGTTCAACACCGGAATTCCGCCAACCACCTGGTGAAATTTAATTAATGACGGCCGCCTAGTGATCAAAAAACTCAATTTCCGAAGAAGTGCACAGAATCATCATTCATCGCTATTTATATCACAATTAAACAGACTAAAGGCAGCTTCATCATCTCTGAAGTATTGGCATAAATTCTCAAAACAATAAACCCCTCCATCACAAATCTGTTACAACTACGACTACTACTACACCACAAGGAGTACTACTACATATAATGATTACATTATGCTTTGCACCTCGCTCTGTACCTTTATATACCTCTATGTGTCTCTTTATTGTTTGCTACGGCTTGACAAAGCTCCTGGAGAGCGAAACGTTGCCACATAAAATGTCACATATGTTGCACTTGTTTCATTTTACCTAGCACAAGACTGAAATGGTTGTCATGTACGAACCCAATTCATTATAGGTGTTCCACCATTGTCTCCTAATCTTTGCATAGCTTTTCATACTGTGCAAGTCAGTGATACTGGTCTGTCTGACTGCCTGTCTGACTCCTTTCTTAAAAATTGTAAGTACATTTGCTGTATTTCACACCTCCATCAGTTGTCCTGAGTCGTTAGACTTATTGTCTTGGTCTCGTGGTCTTTAGTGAAGTGTTTTACATTATTTCTATCACCATCTTGGGATAAGATAAGATTTTCTTCGGATTTTTAACCCCTGAGGGTTAGCCACCTAGGATAACCCAAGAAAGTCAGTGCGTCATCGAGGACTGTCTGTCTTATTTCCATTGGGGTCCTCAATCTTGTCCAGGATGCGACCCACACCAGTCGACTAACACCCAGGTACCTATTTGCTGCTAGGTGAACATGACAACAGGTGTAAGGAAACATGTCGAAATTTTTCCACCCCGCCGGGAATCGAACCCGGGCCCTCCGTATGTGAAGCGAGAGCTTTAGCCACCAGGCCACAGGGGCACCCAGCTTTCAGTGTGAATGCTATATAGTCATCTGCTTTCCCTCTGTCCATCTCAAAACTCCACTGGTTTCTGATAAGTAGTGCTACTCATTTTCCTCTGTTCCCTCGGTCTTTCCTCAGAATCCGAAATCCAGGTGGGAAGGTCGAGTTTATCATCTCTGTGAGTGCTATAATGTCTGGGAATGCCTTCATTATTTGTTCATATCACTTGTCTTTCTAATTTGTTATTTCATCTACATTAGTTTACTATATTTTCTGTTTCCTTTTCATTAGTGTGTTCCGGTTCACAGGTTCCTCAATTCCTAATGCGTTGACAGGGTCAGGGGACAGGGGGTGAAAGGGGATTGTGTGGATTAGGGTACAAAAGGGAAGTTAGTAGTTTTGCCTTATAAAAGGTCAGTATGTTGGTTGTAGATGGAGATGAATGAAGCGGTTAGATTGAAGGGGGACATGGAATCTGATGGTTGGTGGAGGAGCAGTTGTGAAGAAGGTAATTGTGCTGGAAAAGTGGGGACTGTGAGTGTATGCAAGGAAATGAATAGGGCTTCTTTTGTATTATTGTGCTTGAATGGGAGAGATGGCTAAAATTTAAGGAGGTATCTGTGTGTAGGTGTGCATGGTTGTCCTCTGGAGGCTGAGTGTCCATGCAAGCCTCTGGCGTCTTTGTACTCTCTCTCTTTATGTTGTTCCCACTCCTTTCATGTTCTGTTCTGGTCGAGGTTCACTTTGCGGAATTTTTCTGTCTCCCTTAATAGTGGATGCTGCTGCTTGATCTTGTCTCGTGGTATTACTATTGTAAGGGTCAATTAAACTAGATATATATTCCCCCTCAAGTAAATTCCAAGTCTCTCAAAATTTGTCACCTGGGGCACTTCAGCCTCACCATCTGTCAGTGTGATGATACTTTTAATCTCCATTTAGCATTAATTTGTCTTATTTTATTTTTCGAATAAATTATTTAATTCAATTTTTTGTTTGTTGAAACATTCTTTCTAAAAATGATTTATATCTGTCAATTTTTTTCTAAAATATTGTTTTAAGACATTATAATGTACTCCTTATAATCAAATCACTTCTCATAACGCATTTTATATTTCACCTCGTAAGTCAGATTTAACTGCATATTTATTTCCAAAGGCGCATGATAGTTTCAATTGTTTCGCATGACGCACACGACAACCGAACAACGGACGCAGCAACAGCAAGAGACTGACACTTTTAAGGAAAGCTTTCAGGCACCTCAAGAAGGAAACATTCACGACCCTATGCATGCATGTCAGGCCCATCTTGGAGTATGCAGCACCAATATAAACCTCGCATCTGATAACGTTTGAAAAGAAGCTGGAAAAAGTGCAAAGATTTGCAACAAGACCAGTTCTAGAGTTGAGGAGTATGAGATATGTGGAAAGACTAGAGGATGAAACTAAAGACACTAGAGGACAAAAGGACCGAGGGTGACATGATTAAGTCATATAAAATAATGAGAGGAAATGACAGTGTGGACATGGCGAGTTAGTTTGAGAGGCAGGTCTCAGGTACGTGAGGTCACACTCAAAAACACTAAGCTGAGTCACAGGGATGTTAGGAAATACATTTTATTAGCTTTAAAGCAGCCAGGAAGTGGAACGACCTAGACAGCGAAGTCGTAGAGACAAGGTTCATGCATAATTTGTATAATAGGAGAGGGTAAACCCAGTGGAAAGCGGGCCAGGACCTGAGACTCGACCAAACCACAAAAAAGTGGGTACAAACAGGCGTATATTATTTCCACTTGGAAATATATATCTTATGTTCAAAATGTCTTTAATTTAACTAAATGTATTTAAGTCGTCACGCGATACAATGAAGATATCCCATTTTTAATAACTTCAGTCCGCAGTGCCTCAAAGTACGTGGAGAACGCGACAGCTGTAGAACATACAGTTAAGTATTGGCATAGAAGATTTGAAGGGCACAAGAAAAGGACTTCACAAGTCATCATAAGGAAACGAATATCCAAATTTCATTTCAGGGTAAGTGCGATCATCAGCCATTGAAGATTGATACTATAGACAATTGTTATATTTTAATCATAAGAAAGTGCTAAATCTGTAGGGGTCATATATCGCCTGTGGAATGAGAGGCATTCAAATTCGATTGAAGCAAGGGAGAGATAAGTCCAGTTCTTTAGATCAAGAGCCCCACGAGCCTCAAACAATGTAATGCAAATATGTAAAATAATACTACACATTTTCAAGATTACCAGTGGCAAAATGGCTTCTACACACTCTATTATATACACCAACCTTCTTCTAAGATACTCGAGTGTTGACATTTTGAAGCCCATCAGAGAAGCATTGTGCATAGCGCACCCAGGCATACACACACCCAGGCATACACACACCCAGGCATACACACACCCAGGCATACACACACCCAGGCATACACACAGTCCCACGACTCCCTCCACAACTTCGGTATCAAGCACTTGTGGATGAGATACCAGGAAGTGAGACGTATGTGTTCAATACTTAGGAGAATGAATCACCTGATCGGCTTCAAATTTACACCAATAGTCCGGAACACAAGGCTTACACTGTGATTAGACGGAATATGTCTCAATTTTCAAATTTTATTGAATAAATAGTAATATTAATTTTTATTCAAACACAAAGGAATGTTTCTTCTGATTGGCTTCAAAATATTGACGATCAATTATGAAACATGATGATAACTAAGTAAAGTCGAATTAATTGCCCCAGAATGTCTTTTCTGAACAGTTTCCTTTTTTTCCTATTGGTTGTATTTATCATGAATAAATTCACTCGTGTTGAGCCGTTTTAATTTCAGTTTCCAGTTTTATAAGGCAAATTGTTTCTCATATAATAAAAAGTTAATGCTTCAAACTCTAAATGGAGGTGTATCTTTAATAAGTATTTTTCTATTAATCTTGAGCTATGTGAGTGAATATTTGCAAAAAATTTTACCCGTCTTATCAAATTCATTTTTTTTAACAGGATTGAAGAGAATTTTCAATTGAATGTATATGTGAAGAGTAAATTGAAAAAAATATCCTCGGATATATGGCGATTTTAATTAAGTATTCGAGGAGACAATTTTCTTATTTTTTTTTTTTCCTTTGCTTTATCACAAATTTTCGTTTAACACTCAAGAATGTCTTATGCGAAGGACTTGAAAATTCCAACACTTGTGTAATTTTATTATGGGTAATTATTGTGCATTATGCACAATACTTCATAGGTCAGTCCCATGATTTAGTTTCTGTCAGCACCGGATAAAGTTTCTTAACCTCGAAATAGTATAGTATTATTTTTACCTTCTTGCATTATATTCCCTATGATGCTGGTTAGAGACTCTGATCCAAGGAACTGGACTTATTCTCCCCTTACTTGAATCGAATTTGAATACCTCCCATTCCACGGGTTTAGCGTTTTCTTCTGATTAAAATATAATAATTGTGAAGGAGATCAACTCTCTTTGGCTGACGCAGCATTTGAAATAGGACTGAACGTTTCGTGAGTTTAGGCTGCGTATACCTGGAGTATACCTGGAGGAGGTTTCGGGGGTCAGCGCCCCGCCGCCCGGTCTGTGACCAGTCTGTGTGTAGGCACATTTCTTTTAGATTCTGTGCAATAACTGGAAAATGCATCTCTGGTTAACTTGAAACTTTTAGTACTGATGTGTATCCCTCAACTTTTAGTACTGATGTGTATCCCTCAACTTTTAGTACTGATGTGTATCCCTCAACTTTTACTACTGATGTGTATCCCTCAACTTTTAGTACTGATGTGTATCCCTCAACTTTTACTACTGATGTGTATCCCTCAACTTTTAGTACTGATGTGTATCCCTCAACTTTTAGTACTGATGTGTATCCCTCAACTTTTAGTACTGATGTGTATCCCTCAACTTTTACTACTGATGTGTATCCCTCAACTTTTACTACTGATGTGTATCCCTCAAGAGAATCAATTTCTTGATGTTAGGTTGTGCAAGTTATCACATGACAATTTTACTCATAAGAACAGAGAATTAGTTTCCGTAAAATAATTGGAGAATTTCTCTTGTGATCAGAAATGAGTCATAGTGTTTGACTATATTTAGTTATCGTAGGTTAAATCAACTTAATGTTCTTTTTTGTGTCAGTATAAACCCTCAGGATGATGCTTAAACATTGGTATGTTATGTACGATAGGTCTTACATGAAGCTTACTAACTTCCTTTCTTAAAAGCTGGCCAGTCTTACCTACAGAAAAGTTTATTTTGATTTTAGCTTGCATTTGTACCATTTTGATTTTGGGGGACGAAACTGGAAAATTTGAAATTCTGTTTTCATGCGATAATTTCTGAGCACATCAACAGATTATCTTCAACCGTTCTACGCTCATAATATTATAATGCAACTTTTGAGCATCTTCAAGCTTAATGTGCTTGTGTATTTTAGGATATTGGTCTCTTTAAAAGGTTTGAATCAGATTTGGACTGTATATTTTCTGACAATAGTTATTGAAGAAAATTGAAAATTAATTTCCATATGATGATTTATGAATGTCTTCTGATTCCCTTCAAGTTTTCAACATTAATATTTAACCACATTACCAACTTATGCCGCACTCTGCACTATTTCAATCGCGTGTATTGAGACACAAGGGCTGGGGTTATGTAATACTGGAATACCTTCTTAGGATCATGCAGCGATAGAAATACATCTAGTTCATTTATTGGCATAGTTGTACAATACAATTTTCTAATTTTATTAATAAATTAAAATCAAACATAATCAAGCCTAAGCTAACTTAAATAACAAAAATAGAGAAATTTGCTGAATAAGAAAAAAAGGCAAATCTACTGTATGTGACGAATTTGTTCCACCAATACCATCACCACCACCACTACTACTACTACTACTACTACTACTAATAATAATAATAATAATAATATAATAATAATAATAATAATAATAATAATAATAATAATAATAATAATAATAATAATAATAATAATAATAACAAACAAGAAAAGTGCGTGTTATATAAGGGTGCTTGTAATATAAGGATTCAGTGCGATTAACTAGATTAATTTTCCAATACCTCAGGATTACTTTGCTCACATACTCAAACACAAATTAGAACCCTCCGCACTCTTAGTAGTTAAAAATAGTAAGTTAGGAACAATGTAGACAGGCGTAGAGAATAGATAGCATTAACACAATCTTATGAGGCAGAGCAGAAGAATTTCGTAATTATTTATATTCTTTTGTATTATTATTAATTGTAATTATTATTATCATTGTTATTGTTATTATAATTATAATTATCATTGTTAAAGTTGCTACTATAATTATTATTATTATTATTATTATTATTATTATTATTATTATTATTATTATTATTATTATTATTATCATCATCATTATTATTATTATTGTTATTAAGTGCTAAATTAGTGTTTGTCATTGAGCAGGAATAATAGACTTGATCCTAAATCCCGTTAATCGCGGCCGAGTTAAAACCCTCAGTGGTAGGTGAAAACACGAGAAGGATGAGATAGAAGTATTATGAAAACAGAAGAAGGGAAACAAGAATGGTTGTGGGTAGGAAGGAAGACGATGCCGACGAAGTTTGTGATAATGGCAGGTCAGCGGAACTGTCTCAGGACGTGATAAGAATCCGGGATATTCAGACAATGAAGGATCTGTGAGCATAAAGCTGAACTTGGGATCTGAGGAGGCACTGGGATCGCCACACCTGATTAACAGTACCTCTGAATTATCTATAAATCGTAAGAGTCACTCTTTCTTACTGTAGTTCCATCCTACTGTGATTCTTTGAGCTGTAGCCTAACACCCTCTGGACTAGTGCTAGCTCAACTTCTCATTAAATAAAAGCTCTTACGTACATTGCACTGTATGTGCACTGTACATTGATTATGGTATGATGTGTCCTATTTTTTATGAAAAAATTATTAAAAATTCAATAGGAAAAAATGCCTGACACAATAATTTATCATAATTTATATTAATTGTAGACTAATTGTTTTTTGCATGGAAATATTATACACAATATTCTGCTTTAATAAAACACACGGAAGAAAAAAAATATTAGATTTTTTTTTCAACACGTCGGCCGTCTCCCACCGAGGCAGGGTGAACCAAAAAGAAAAAAAAATCCCCAAAAGAAAATACTTTCATCATCATTCAACATTTTCACCTCACTCACACATAATCCTTCCAAACGGCCAATATCTCAAACCCTCCTTTAGAGTGCAGGCATTGTACTTCCCATTTCCAGGATTCAAGTCTAAGTAAATCAATTAACTGGTTTCCCTGAATCCCTTCACAAAATATTACTTTGCTCACACTCCAACAGCTGGTCAGGTCCCAAAAAACATTCGTCTCCATTCACTCCTATCTAACACGCTCACACATGCTTGCCCCTCGCCCACAAAACCTCCTTTACCCCTCCCTCCAACCTTTTCGAGGACGACCCCTACCCCGCTTTCCTTTCCCTACAGATTTATAGGCTCTCCAAGTCATTCTACTTTGATCCATTCTCTCTAAATGACCAAACCACCTCAACAACCCCTCTTCAGCCCTCTGACAAATACTTTTAGTAATTCCACACCTCCTAATTTCCACACCCCGGATTTTCCTTCTTTGCCTCCATGAATAACGTTTTTTTGTCTCCACAGATACCTCAATGCACCACTCACCATACAGACTGGCCACCACCTCTCTAATGTTATTTATAAATCATGCAAAAAAATTCATCAATTTTACGAGATTTTTTTTACATGGCTGTTTGTAGAATTATACATTATTTACATAAATTGCGCTTGTTATAATAAGGTTAGGTAAGTTTTCTAAGATTCTTTTGTACATGAATGGTATACAATACCGACAAGATAAAAATTAGACACTTGTGCAATATCTGGGTATCTTTATTGTAGACGATTCGCCATCCAGTGGCTTTATCAATACAGATTCAATGACATAATTGGAAGTCAGTAAAACTATATACAAAAGATGAGGTAATCAGTCCCTCAACCTTGGAGTTGGTGTGAAGAACACATTAGTCGTGAGGGACTGATTACCTCATCTTTTGTATATAGTTCTGTCTTCAAATTATGTCCTTGAATTTGTATTGATAAAGCCACTGGATAGCGAAACGTCTACAATAAAGATACCCAGATGTCGCACATGCATCTAACTTTTATAATGTTCTTTTGGTACAAAATTATTAATTTTTACATTAACATAAATGAAAAAAATATATCTTTAAAGTTATAAAACAACAACTTTAACACTCCTCCTTCAGAGTACAGGCACTGTACTTCCCATCTCCAGGACTCAAGTCCGGCCAGCCGGTGCGTATTTCGTCGTATGTCTTGAATGATGAGATCCCGTTTTCGTAATCCCTCCATCATATGTATGTATATTAGGTTCTTTGATCAGAATATTGTTTTCGCTGACTATCTCTTGCATTTGACTCAACAACAATATCATGTTCGTTAACTCACCTTCGTTGTGTCATGGGGCATTTCTGAAGTATGACCACACTCTGCACATGTTACATTGTGCATTCTTCCACTACCTCTAGTCTCACGTATTTTATTAAGCGTCAATTTTTATTTAACTTTAGGACATCAATAAAATCATTACTTTTTATCAACGAGGTACCATTTATCATCACCCACCGAGGCTACCAGATATTGCTGCCAATTTTCTAACCAACTTCCTAACCATTATCTTGTTTTGATACACACCTTCAAGCACTATTTTGTGTATTACACAAGGAATTATATACTGATTTAAAATATGAAGACGCTGTTGGGGCTTTAAAGGAGCCAGATCCAAGAAATTCAATTTTTGCTCAAATTTATCAAGCTCGGAATTTCCTCTCCCTGAGGACAAAAACTACTTCACCAGATGATAATGTTCCCAGGTTGACTTCAATGGCACCGTACCAACAATAATCTGATGTACTATATCAACATACAAAGTTTCCCCTCCCTCCATTACAAAATCCCGCTTTCCCCTCTCTATCCTACACTATCCAGCCTCCAATCACTACACTACACTATGCAGCCTCCACTCAGTACACAACAATATCCAGCCCCCCTCACTACACTGCACGATCCAGCCTCCCCTCAGTACACTAGACTATCCAGCCCCAGCAGTACACTATCCAGCCCCACCAGTACACTACACTATCCAGCCCCACCAGTACACTAGACTATCCAGGCTCCCCTCACTACACTACACTATCCAGCCTCCCCTCAGAACACTACACGACTCTTTCTCCCCTCACTAGACTACGTGGTTCTCTCCCCTCATTAAACTAGATTATGCAGCCTCCCCTCATTAAACTAGATTATGCAGCCTCCCCTCATTAAACTAGATTACCCAACCTTCCCTCACTACACTACATGACCCTGCAACCCTCACAACACTACAGGACCCAACCTTCCCTCACTACACTACAGGACCCTGCAACCCTCACAACACTACAGGACCCAACCTTCCCTCACAACACTACAGGACCCTACAACCCTCACAACACTACAGGACCCAACCTTCCCTCACTACACTACACGACTCTGCGACGCTCACAACACTACATCACCCAGGCTATCCCTCACTACACTACATCACCCAGGCTATCCCTCACTACACTACATCACCCAGGCTATCCCTCACTATACTACACCACCCAGGGTATCCCTCACTACACTACACCACCCAGGCTATCCCTCACTACACTACACCTCCCAGGGTATCCCTCACTACACTACATCACCCTGGCTATCCCTCACTACACTACACCACCCAGGGTATTCCTCACTACACCACCCAGGGTATCCCTCACTACACTACACCACCCAGGGAATCCCTCACTACACTACATCACCCAGGCTATCCCTCACTATACTACACCACCCAGGGTATCCCTCACTACACTACATCACCCAGGGTATCCCTCACTACACTACATCACCCAGGGTATCCCTCACTACACTACATCACCCAGGGTATCCCTCACTCACCAATTCACTACATCCCCCCAGGGTATCCCTCACTACACTACATCACCCAGGGTATCCCTCTACTAACTACACCACCCAGGGAATCCTCACTACACTACACCACCCAGGGTATCCTCACTACACTACACCACCCAGGGAATCCTCACTACACTACATCACCCAGGCTATCCCCCACTATATTTCACCACCCAGGGTATCCTCACTACACTACATCACCCAGGGTATCCCTCACTACACTACATCCACCCAGGGTATCCTCACTACACTACATCACCCAGGGTATCCCTCACTATACTACACCACCCAGGGTATCCCTCACTACACTACATCACCCAGGGTATCCCTCACTACACTACATCACCCAGGGTATCACTCACTACACTACATCACCCAGTGTATCCCTCACTACACTACACCACCCAGGGAATCCCTCACTACACTACACCACCCAGGGTATCCCTCACTACACAACATAAGCTGCCTCCCCTTACAGCCCTGATATTTGTGCTTGCGTTGGTGGTCTATCTTGACAGAGCAGACTACTCCGTCACTGCCATGACTGATGCACTCCTTACTCTTTCTGGCAGCCTGGGCAGTGTGTACTCACCTAGTTTTACGCACATAGTTGTGGTTGCAGAGGTCAAGTCACAGCTCATGGCCTCGCATCTTCACTGGCCGCTACCAGGTCACTCTTCCTTCTCCATGAGCTTTATCATACCTCTTCTAATAGCTATGTATGGATCCTGCCTCTATGACATTACTTTCAAGACTATTCCACTTCCTGACAACTCTGTGACTGAAGAAATACTTCATAATATCCCTTTGATTAATCTAAGTCTTCAACTTCCAACTGTGACCCCTTGCTGTTGTGTCCCATCTCTGGAACATCCTGTCCATTCCTCTTAGTATTTTATATGTCGTTACCATATCCTCCCTATCACTCCTGTCCTACATTGTCGTCAGGTCGATTTCCCTTAACTTCTCCTCGTAGGACATGCCCCTTAGCTCCGGGACTAGTCTTGTTGTAAAGCTTTGCACTTTCTCTAATTTCCTTACGTGCTTGGCTAGGTGTGGGTTCCAAACTGGCGCTGTATAATCCAATAAAGGCCTAACGTACACAGTATACAGGGTCCTGAACAATTCGTTATTGAGATGTTGGAATACTACTTTTAGGTTTGCTAGGTCGCCAGTATGCTGCAGCAGTTATTGGGTTGATGTGCACCCCAGGAGAATTGCACGGTGTTATACTCACCTCAAGATCCTTTTCCTTAAGTGAGGTTTGTAGTCTCTGGCCCCCTAGACTGTACTCCGTCTGCGGTCTTCTTTGCCCGTTCTCCAATCTTCATGACTTTGCATTGGTGGGGTTGAACTCCAAGAGCAAGTTTATGAAGCAAGCCTGAAGCCTGTCCAGATTCCTATGTAGTTCTGCCTGGTCCTCGTCCGATTGAATTCATCTCATCAACTTCACATCATCTGCAAACAGGGACACTTCCGTCACATTGTTCACAAATACCAGAACAGCACCGGAAATAGGACTGACTCTTGTGGAACCCCGCTCGTCACAGGAGCCCACTCTGACACCTTGCCACGTATCATGACTCGCTGTTGTCTTCCCGACAGGTATTCCTTGATCCAATGCAGTGACTTCCTCGTTATCCCTGCCTGGTCCTAGATGCATTTTCACTAATCTCTGTGTCAAACGCATTCTTACAGTCCAAGAAAAGACAATCTATTCATCCCCCTCTCTTTTTTGTCGTACTCTGTCACCTTGTTATAGACCTCCAGTTGTTTTGTGACACACGATTTCACGTCCCTGAAACCGTGCTGGTTGTCGTTGATAAGCTTTATATGTGCTCCACCACTCTTCTGATAATCTTCTCCATGACTTTGCATACTATACATGTCAGTGACACTGGTCTGCACTTTAATGCTTCGTGTCTGTCTCCTTTTTTAAAAATTTTGACCACGTCTGCTGTCTTCCATTCCCCTGTTTCGATAGATGTACTAAAGATTGTTTAGTGGTACACATAGCACTCTGCTCCCTCTCTCAGGACCAATGGATAGATGTTATTCGGCCCTATCGCCTTTGAGGTATCTAGCTCGCTTAGCAGCCTCTTCATGTCTTCGGTTGTATGTATTGTGTCCAACACTTGATGGTCTATCCCACCTCTCCGTCTTTCTGGAGTCCCTACTAACTCTTCAGTGAACACTTCTTTAAATTTCATGATGAACTCCTCAGATAATTCACGGTCGTATCTTGTGATTTTCCTTCCTTCCTTCCTCCCCACCCTCATTACCTGGTCCTTGACTGTTGTTTTCCTTCTGATGTGGTTGTGCAACAGCTTCGGGTCAGATTTGGCTTTTGGTGTTATGTCATTTTTGTATTGTCGTTCGGCTTTCCATCTTACCTGTTCATATTAATTTCTAGCTCTACGACTGCTCTCCTTATTCTCCTGGGTCCTTTGCCTTCTATACTTCCATTTTCTAGCACACTTAGTTTTGGCATATCTACACCTTTGGGTGAACTAAGGGCTCATCCTTTCTTTCTCGTTATTTATGTTACCCTTGGGTACAAACCTGTCCTCAGCTTCCTTGCATATTGTTCTCACATATTCCATCATCTCATTTACTGACTTCCCTGCCAGTTCTCTGCCCCACTGAACTTCGTGCAGGAAATTCTTCATGCCTTTGTAGTCCCCTCTCTTGAAGTTTGGCTTGATTCGTCCTGCCCTTCCTGCTTGCCTCTCCACTTGTAACTCTATGTATTCAAAGCTCAGAACCATGTGGTCACTGGCCCCGAATGGTCTTTCATATGTGATGTCCTTAATATCTGCACTACTCAAGGTGAATATTAGGTCCAGTCTTGCTGGTTCATGCTCTCCTCTCTCTCTCTCTGGTAGTGTCCCTTACGTGTTGGTACATGAGGTTTCTTTGTTCCACCTCCATCTTAGCCCTCTAAATTTCTGGGCCTCCATGTGGCTCCAGGTTCTCCCAGTCGATTTCCTTGTGAATGAAGTCACCCACAATCAGCAGCTTTGTCCTGCTTGCATGAACCCTTCTGGCCACTTCAGCCAGTGTGTTAACAATCCCTCTATTACTCTCATCATTCTCTTGCCTTGGCCTCCTGCTGTTCTGTGGTGGGTTATATATTACTGCAATTACCCCCTTGGGACCTCCAGACAGAAATGTTCCTATTATGTAGTCTCTTGCTTCACCTCTGTCTCCTCTCTCCAGCTCATGAAAATCCCTTCGGTTTTTGATAAGCAGTGCCACTCCTCCACCACTCTGTTCCCTCTATCTATTGTGTGTGTGGTCTCACATTGATACCTATTTGTGGTTGAAGGGGTCGAGTCATAGCATCTGGCCCCGCCTCTTCACTGATTGCTACTAGGTCCTCTCTCCCTGCTCCATGAGCTTTATAAAACCTCGTCTTAAAACTATGTATGGTTCCTGCCTCCACTACGTCACTTTCTAGGCTATTCCACTTCCTGACAACTCTATGACTGAAGAAATACTTCCTAACATCCCTTTGACTCATAGGAGTCTTCAACTTCCAATTGTGACCCCTTGTTTCTGTATCCCATCTCTGGAACATCCTGTCTCTGTCCACCTTATCTATTCCTCGCAGTATTTTATATGTCGTTATCATGTCTCCCCTAACCCTCCTGTCCTCTAGTGTCGTCAGGCCGATTTCACTTAACCTTTCTTCGTAGGACAATCTCCTTAGCTCTGGGACTAGTCTTGTTGCAAACCTTTGCACTTTCTCTAATTTCTTGACGTGTTTGACCAGGTGTGGGTTCCAAACTGGTGCTGCATACTCCTGTATGGGCCTGACGTATATGGTGTACAGAGTCTTGAACGATTCCGTAGTGAGATATTGGAACGCTATTCTTAGGTTTGCAAGCCGCCAGTATGCTAGCAGTTATCTGATTGTTGTGCCAGAGATGCTGTATTATACCCCCAAGATATTTTCCTGAGTGAGGTTTGTAGTCCTTGGCCATTATCCTAGACTATTTCGTCTGAGTGGTCTTCTTTGGCCCTTCCTAGATTTTCGACTTTTTTTTAAAAAATTCAAGGAGCCATTTACTGGACCAGTCTTGTAGCCTGTGTTTATGTGTGTGTGTTAGTTACCATTTTGTCCTAGGCACATGTCGATTAGACACTAGGCCTGTTGTATGTATGTATGTGTGTAAGGAAACACTTCGAAATGTTTCGGCCCCGCCGGGAATTGAACCCGGCCCTCCGTGCGTGAAGCATGTACTCACCTAATTGTACTCACCTAATTGTGGTTGCAGGGGTCGAGACTCAGCTCCTGGCCCCGCCTCTTCGCTGTCTGCTACTGGGTCTCTGCTCTCCTGCTCCATGAGCTTTATCATACCTTGTCTTAAAACTATGTATGGTTCCTGCCTCCACTATATCTTTCTCTAGTCCATTCCACTTCCTGACTACTCTGTGGCTGAAGAAATGTTTCCTGACATCCCTTTGACTCATCTGAGTCTTCAGCTTCCAGTTGTGTCCCCTTGTTTCTGTGTTCCTCTCTGAAACAACCTGTCACTATCTACCTTGTCAATTCCCCGCAGTATTTTGTATGTCGTTATCATGTCTCCTCTGACCCTTCTTTCCTCCAGTGTTGTTAGTCCTATTTCCTCAACCTTTCTTCATAAGACAGACCCCTGAGTTGTGGAACTAGCCTTGTTGAAAACCTATGCACTTTCTCTAATTTTTTGACGTGCTTGACCAGGTGTGAATTCTAAACTGGTGCTGCATACTCTAGTATGGGCCTGACTTACACGGTGTACAGAGTCTTGAACGATTGACGCTATTCTCAGGTTTGCCAGGCGCCCGTATGCTGCAGCAGATATCTGGTTGATGTGCGCCTCAGGAGATGTGCTCGGTATTATACTCACACCAAGATCCTTTTCCTTGAGTGAGGTTTGTAGTGGTTGGCCAACTAGCCTATACACTGTCTGTGGTCTTCATTTTCCCTTCCCAGATCTTCATGACTTTGCATTTGGCGGGGTTAAATTTGAGGAGCCAGTTGCTGGACCAAGCTTCCAGCCTGTCCAGGTCTTTTTGTAGTCCTACCTGATCCTCATCCGATTTAATTTTCCTCATTAACTTCAAATCATCTGCAAACAGGGACACTTCTGAGTCTATCCCTTCCGTCATGTCATTTACATTTACCAGAAAAAGCACTGGTCCTAGGACTGGCCTCTGAGGAACTCCGTTCGTCACAGGCACTCACTCTTATACCTAGTCACGTACCATGACTCGTTGTTGCCTCCCTGACAGGTATTCTCTGATTCATTGCAGTGCCCCTTCCTGTTATGTGTGCCTGATCCTCTAGCTTTTGCACTAATCTCTTGTGAGGAACTGTGTCAAAGGCCTTCATGCAGTCCAAGAAAATGCAATCTACCCACCTCTCTCTCTCTCTCTCTCTCTCTCTCTCTCTCTCTCTCTCTCTCTCTCTTGTGTCTTACTTCCGTTACCTTGTCATAAAACTCCAGTAGGTTTGTGACACAGGATTTGCATTCCATGACTGTTGTCTTCCTCCTGATGTGGCTATTCAACAGCTTCGGGTCAGACTTGACTTTTGATGCTATGTCGTTTTCGTACTGTTGCTGAGCCTCCCTCTTTAACTGTGCATACTCGTTTCTGGCTCTTCGACTAATCTCTTTATTTTAATGGGTCCTTTGTTTTCTGTACTTTTTCCATTCTCTAGTGCACTTAAGTTTTGCCTCCCTACACCTTTGAGTAAACCAAGGGATCGTTCTGGTCTTCCCATTATTTCTGTTGCCCTTGGGAACAAACCTTTCCTCTGCCTCCTTGCATTTTGTTATTACGTAGTCCATCATTTCGTTTACTGACTTTCCTACCAATTCTCTTTTCCACTGAACCTCCAGCAGGAAGTTCCTCATACCTGTGTAATCCCCCTTTTATAGTTTGTCTTTTCCCATCCTACTCCTGTTACCTTCTCCATTTGTAACTCTACTATGTACTCAAAGCTCCCAGGGGCCTTTCATATGTGATGTCCAAGATGTCCGAGCTACTCAGGGTGAATACGAGGTCCAGTCTTGCTATTTCATCCTCACCTGTCTCTCTGGTAGTGTCCCTAACATGTTGATGCTCGACGTTTTCCAGTACCACATCCATCATCTTGGCTCTCCATGTTGCGGGACCCCCATGTGGCTCTAGGTTTTCCCAATCAATCTCCTTGTAATTGAAATCACCCATAACTAGTAACTTTGCTTTAACCGTGTGAGCTCTTCTGGCAACCTCAGCTAGTGTGTCCAACATTGCTCTGGTACTCTTTCATATTCTGCAGTTCTGTGGCGGATATACATTGCTGCAATGATTATGTTATGTCCCCCAGACTGAATTGTGCCTACTTTGTAGTCCCTTTCACCGATTTCGTCCATTCCTTCCATTTCTTCAAATCCCCATCGGTTTTTAATCAGCAGTGCAACTCCTCATTCCCCTCTGCTCCCTCTATATTTTCTCAGGAGCTGACATTCGGGTGGAAACATTGCATCTGTTGTCATCCCTGTGAGTTTCGTTTCTGTGACTGCTATGACTTCTGGGGATCTCTCCGTGATTCTTTCATGCCATTCCTCACATTTATTTGTTATTCCATCCGCATTCATACACCAAACCTTCAAGTTCTTTTCTAAAACTGTTGTTTGGGGAGAACGTTGGGTTTGGGGAGTGGGAGACCTGGCAGGGAACTATGGTGTGATGCTGTGGTGGTGGCGTTTGTGATGAGGGGGACGGGGCAGAGGGTACAATGTGAGGGTTTTGTGTTAGATTGTTTGGTTGCATTGGGGTTGTCATGGTTAAGGTCCTTCTGTGAGTAGTTCTGAGGAAGATTGTATTTGCTCTTCCTCCTTAGTTTGGGTTCTATTGCTCATCTCTGTCTTCGTCTCTCGTTCCTACTTGCGTCTTTGTACCGTCTCTTTCTGTTTCTGCCTTTCTTTTGTGTTCTGTCAAGGTCGAGGTGCACCCTCTGGTACTTTGGTATGTCCTTAGTCGTGCTTTCTCATGCAGGATCTTGTTTCGAGGTGATTCTGCTTTGAAAATCACTGTGACTGGTCGGTTTTTCCTCTTGCAAATCACCCAATTCTCAGAAAATTTGTCAACTGTGTCATGTCATCCTCTCCTATTGCTTTCATGAGACTTTCAATCGCTTTTTTCTCCTCCGGTGTTCTTGCTTCATAAGTTTGCCCTTCAACTTCCTGGAGCCCATAAACAAAATCTGACCTCTCCCTATCGTCCTCCAACTGCATTTTCCTTTGCATCCCCCTGAGACGATTTAGTTGCCTCCATTGCACCTTTCCTTCCTTCAATCTCTTTTCTAGCTGATGTGTGTGTGTTGTGTGTGTGTGTGTGTGTTGTGTGTGTGTTGTGTGTGTTGTGTGTGTGTGTGTGTTGTGTGTGTGTAATGTGTGTGTGTGTGTGTGTTGTGTGTGTGGTGTGTGTGGTGTGTGTGTTGTGTGTTAGTTACCATTTTGTCCTAGGCACATGTCAATTAGACACTAGGGCCGTTGTATATGTGTGTGTGTGATGTGGAAACACTTGAAATGTTTCTGCCCACGTGGAATTGAACTGGCCTCCGTGGTGTGAAGCAAGAGCTTTACCCACTAGGCCACCGGGGGCTTGTGTGTGTGTGTGTGTTGTGTGTGTTGTGTGTGTTGTGTGTGTTGTGTGTGTGTGTGTGCTTGTGTGTGTGTGTGTGTGTGTGTGTGTGTGTGTGTGTGTGTGTGTGTGTGTGTGTGTGTGTGTGTGTCCACTCACTCTTACCAGACTTTCAATTGACATTTATTCGTATGTTCTTTATGACCTTTCAATTCGTGTCATAGTGTTGCTTTGCTCACTTTTACTTTAATCACGAAATTAACGAATTCAGGAAACAAGTTTGATTACAATATTTCAAAAGTGTGACTTTGTAAATGGTCCAAGTCGGACCGAAACGTCGTCGTAAGCTTTTCTCTTTTTATATGTGCATGTTGTGTGTGTCTTGTTCCGTTCCAGGTGTTCCACCACTCTCCTCCTGATAATCTTCTCCATGACTCTGCATACTATACACGTCAGTGACACTGGTCTGTAGTTTAGTGCCTCATTTATGTCTCCTTTCTTAAAAATGGGGACTACATTTGCCGTCTTCCATACCTCAGGTAGTTGCCCAGTTTCAAGGGATGTGTTGAAGATTGTAATTAGTGGTACACACAGTGTCTCTGCTCCTTATTTAAGGACCCACGGAGAGATGTTGTCCAGTTCCATCGCATTTGAGGTATCAAGGTGACTTAGCAGCTTCTGCACATCCTCCTCAGTTGTGTGTATGCAATCCAACACTTGTTGGTATATTCCTTGCTGGTGTTCTCTCTGTGCTGTTTTCCCAGAGTCCTTCTGTCTCTTCTGTAAATACTTCCTTAAATCTCGTGTTGAGCTCCTCACATACCTCTTGATCGTTTCTTGTGAGTTCCCCACCTTCTTTCCTCAGCCTGATCACCTGGTCTTTGACTGTTGTCTACCTCCTAATGTGGCTATACAGCAGTTTCGGGTCAGACTTGACTTTCGATGCTATGTTGTTTTCATATTGTCGCTGTGCGTACTCGTTTCTGGCTCTTCGGCTAATCTCCTTATTTTCCGGGGTCCTTTGCCTTCTGCACTTTTTCCATTCTCTAGTGCACTTTGTTTTTGCCTCCCTACACCTTCGGGTAATCCAAGGATTCGCTCTGGTCTTCCCATTATTTCTGTTGCCCTTGGGAACAAACCTTTCCTCTGCCTCCTTGCATTTTGTTGTCACGTATTCCATCATTTCGCTTACTGAATTCCTACCAATTCTCTGTCCCACTGAACCTCCTACAGGAAGTTCCTCATACCTGTGTAGTCCACCCTTTTATAGTTTGGCTTTTCCCATTCAACTCCTGTTACCCTGTCCACTTGTAACTCTACTATGTATTCAAAGCACAGAACCACGTGATCACTAGCTCCAAGGGGCCTCTAAAATGTGATGTCCTCAATGTCTGAACTGCTCAGGGTGAACACGAGGTCAAGTTTGCTGGTTCATCCTCCCCTCTCTCTCTGGTAGTGTCTTTAACATGCTGATGCTTGAGGTTTTCCAGTACCACATCCATCATCTTGGCTCTCCATGTTTCGGGACCCCCTTGTGGCTCCAGGTTTTCCCAATCGACCTCCCTATGGTTGAAATCGCCCATAACCAGTAACTTTGCTCTGCTCGAGTGAGCTCTTCCTGCCACCTAAGCCAGTGTGTCCACTATTGCTCTGTCGCTCTCTTCATATTCCTCTCTTGGCCTCCTTCAGTTCGGTGGTGGGTTATACTTCACTGCAATGTTCCCAGACTGAATTGTACCTCCAATCTCGTCCATGCCTTCCATTCAAGCCATTCCCTTTTCTAATGACACAGTTCATCGGTGTATTATAGAAATGTCGCAAGATATTTGTCAGCAAGTTATTGAACAGATCAAATCTAGCCCAGCAAAAATTTCTTTGCAACTTGATGAATCCTGCGATGTAGCCAATTTTTCACATCTTCTTGTTTTTGTCCGTTATATATGTAGAAAAGAACTAAAAAATTAATTTATATTTTGTGAATTTATCTAACAAACCACAAAGGCTAGTGATATAATCAGAAAATACAAGACTACTTTGAAAAGAACGATCTCACATGGGACATTGTTGGTTCAATCTGTACTGGCGGTGCTCCAGCCATGACGGAAGTGAGATCAGGCTTCACTGCACTTGTGAACCAAAATCCAATCCATGTGATAACAATGTGTTCTTCATAGACATGCATTAGCTGCAAAAACTCTTCTTTCCTGAAAATCTGAAAATTGTTTTGCAGAAAGTTGTTGAGGCTGTTAACTTCATTCGGTCCCGAGCTTTGAATCACCGTTTGTTCAAAGCTTTTTGTGATGAGATGGACTCTGAGCATTCCATTCTTTTACTGCATACTGATGTGAGGTGGCTTTCTCGTGGACTTATTGTAAATCGTGTGTTTGAGCTCCGTACGGAGGTAGAGATTTGTCTTCGTGACTGGAATTCAAAGTTGTGTGAAGACTTTGCTGATCCGAAGTTCATCGCCTGTTTGGGGAACCTCTCAGACATATTTATCCATCTTAACCAAGTCAACAAACAACTCCAGGGAACGTCGGTAACCATTATCAAAGCAAGTGAAAGGATGACAGCATTGCAGACAAAGTTGGACTTATGGGCACCGAGAGTTCACCAAAGTAACTTTGCAAATTTTCCAAACTTGGATGAGGTAATTAATGAAAGATCTGGAGTGTTACCTGAGATAAATGAAGACATCACATAACATTTGAAAATCTTGAGGAATTACTTCACTGGATACTTTTCAAAAGATATGATTCCAATAGACAGATGGATAATAAGACCTCTCAACTGTCAGAAATGAAAGATGATGACCCGGCAATAGAGAAGCTGATTGATCTACAATCCTCAGCTGCTCTTAGAGAAGAATTTGAAAAGGTTGGTGTTCATTTTTGGGTAAAACTCACAGATTTATTTCCACTTGTTACTCAGCGTGCCTTCCAAGTGCTTATTCCTGTGTGAGTCAGGGTTCTCAAGTTTAGTAGCAATGAAGACAACGGCCAGGAACCTATTGTAAGCCGATGACGATATGAGAGTAGCATTGTCATCAACAGCTCCTCGCATAAACAAACTGATTGACTCACTGAATCAGCAGTGTTCCCACTGATAATGCTTTTGGTATTTCTGTTTGGTTCAATTTTTTTGGGGGGTAAAAATGGACTGTATAATTATTTCTTTAGAAAATTTTTTTTTTTTTGGTGATACGAATATATAACCCGAATAATTTATTTTTTCTGACCTTGTTTTTCTGTCCCTTTATGATGGCGATAAATTTTTTGTATGGAAGTAAGGTGGTAAATGGAGAAATACATGAAACCGAGGGGGTTAATGATGAAGGAAAAGTTGATAATCCCTGCAATAGAGGAAACCAACTTGTCTAACATTAGCTTGGACACGGACACAGCTGGTATCCCTGAGGCTTGACTCACACCTGTCTAAAATACCTGACACACTTGGTGCCACAAATGCTTGATACACACCTGTCTGACAACATCCTGAACACAGCTAGAGGCTTGGCACACACAAGTGTCTAACACAGCTGGTGTCTCGGAGGCTAGACGCACCTGGGGCTATGTCATATGGAAAGATGATCGAGTCCTGAGACACCACCAGTATGTAGAGTGATATGGGAGTGAGTCGGGATGACCGGGTAATTACAATAACTGACTAAGCTGAAGGTTCTGACCTGAGGAGCTGGTGTACCAGACCCAACTGAATGGACTGGTGTACCAGACCTAATTGAATGGGCTGGTGTACGAGATCCATCTGAGTGGACTGGTGTAACAGACCATCTGAGTGGTCTGGTGTATAAGACCCATCTGAGTATACTGGTGTAACTGACCCAGCTAAGTGGACTGGTGTATCAGACCCAACTGAGGGGACTGGTATACCAGACCCAACTGAATGGAGTGGTGTACCAGCCTCATCTGAGTGGACTGGTGTACCAGACCCAGCTGAGCTGACTGGAGTACCAAACCCAACTGTATGGACTGGTGTACCAGTCAGAACAGAATGGACTGGTATACCAGACTCATCTGAGTGGGTTCATGACCAAGACCTTGCTGAGAAAATTGGTGTTCTAGACACAGCTTAAGAATGACGAGTCGTAGAGCACACGAAGGAAACTACTGACCTTGCTTACCTCGAGTAGACATCAGTTAAGAGGCTGCCAATAGTAGGTTGTCACCTGTACCTTGCTCGAACATTCCGATAAAGATTGTCCGTAACACCGGACACATCTTTATCGTAAATTATGGATTGTGGTAAGGCTCCGGTGCACTGCATAGCGCACCGTCAGTGCTGATTTACGGAAGTATTACTTACACCCTTCGTTGAATTTGACACACTTACAACCACCCTTTATTGAGTATGACACATTTACTACCACACTTCATTGAGTATGACACACTACTACCCATCATTAAGTATGACACACTACTACCCATCATTAGCTACTTCCCTTCATTACGTATGGCACACTTCCACCCTTCATTAAGTATGACGCTTTTATTACCACTCTTCGTTAGGTATGCCACATTTTCTACTACCCTTATTAAGTATGACACACTGACTACTACCCTTCATTAAGTATGACACACTGACTACTACCCTTCATTAAGTATGACACACTGACTACTACCTTCATTAAGTATGACACACTAAATACTCCCTTTTATTAAGTTTTACACACTACCACAATGAGTTAAGTATAAGACACACATACTACCACCCTTCATTAAGTATGACTATCACACTTCGTTAAGTATGACACTCTAACTACAACTCTTCACTAACTATGACACACTACCACTCTTCATCAAAGATAAACTCGCACCCTTCATTATGACTCACACCCTTCATTATGACTCACACTCTTCTTTAAATATGACACACTTACAACCATCCTTATTTAAATAATATGGATCTTCATCCAGAGAAATGGAGTTACCGTGTCTTTCCTTGGAGGGAAGTTGATTTCTTCATCATAAGGATGGATTAATTTGGTCATTCTTCTCTGAATGTTTTCCATAGGCACTGCCCGACTACCACGGGTTTAGCGCTCCCCATGAAATACGTGAACTAATAAATACTTCTCTCCTTTCTCAGATATAATCTGATTGTTGTTTCTGCTCTCCAAGGCGCTGTGTGACCCATAAGGGTTTTGAGCCTCACGGTGATAATAATTTCTTGCTACTTTCAGATAATTTCTTGTTACTTTGTGATCCAAGGAAGGAGAGCTACGCTCTCCTTCCTTGGATCAGATCTGATACCTTTCATTCCATATATCCTCTGTGATTAGTACTTCATTTTGAACACAAAAACAACAACTACAATAATAATATATGCTTAAATAAACAAATTGTAATTTATACTCTGTATATGAGATCCAGATATGTAATAATAAGTGAAAATTAAAAGTGTTCCGCATTAAATGTAACACGACATATAATTTCATTATTTTATTAACATGGAGATGCTAAACTAAATGTGATTATACATCACTGAAACATTTATCAAATTCCAGTTATAAGTTAATTTAATGCTAATAAGAGAATAAAAATCTGGAAGAACTTTGGTGTTGTAATAAATATGCCACCAGATGCGTCGCGTTGGTTTGTTTTCAATTGATTTGTAATTATATATACTTATGCATATTTTTAAGTAACTTACCTAAACTTGTTGCCACCTGATTGACATGTAAATAGTTTTTCACAAAGTGTTCATTGCCATGCTGCCTGTTAAATGGAATTTCTTAATTATATTCTACATGTTGCACTATGTACACTGCTTTCTCCTCATTTACATACACCTCACGTACTGGACTTAGGCTTGGTGATCCACTACGGCAATACACTCTAATTGTAGCATCTACGAATACCTATATAAATTCTAATTATAGGCAACACACTATGCCCTTTTCCAAATCACTGAACCACTTAAATATAAATACGTGTGATACTTACTACTGTAAGTTTCACATATTTCGAACTCTGTGCTGTAATGATGACCTGAGACTTTCCTGGAAAACTGGAACAAACACAAGAGAACACCAGGCATCACGCCAGAGAACACCAGGCATCACGCCAGAGAACACCAGGCATCACGCCAGAGAACACCAGGCATCACGCCAGAGAACACCAGGCATCACGCTAGAGAACACCAGGCATCACGCCAGAGAACACCAGGCATCACGCCAGAGAACACCAGGCATCACGCTAGAGAACACCAGGCATCACGCCAGAGAACACCAGGCATCACGCTAGAGAACACCAGGCATCACGCCAGAGAACACCAGGCATCACGCCACAAGCTCGTTGGTACCTGCACAGAAACTATGCCAATTAAAAGGTTAAAAATGGAAATTACTTTTCGGATAAATGAAAAACTAAGATAAAACAAGAATTGTGAGCTGAAGCAGTCCAATCGTTTAATTAATTGATTTAATTAATATTTGCTTACTTTTTTTTCTGTTTTGTAAATTATGCCAAGTATCTCTGCCTTCCTTTAATCTATCTTCAATCTTTATTTATTGCTTGTATCTTTAAGTTTGATAACATAACTGTTATTACTAGTGATTTTCATTTTTGCTAAATCGTGATTATTATCCTGCCCATCCAATTAGAAATGTTGACTTGTACATTAAAAATTAAAGTTGCCAACGAATTATATTTCGCTTATAAGCTGTGACCAGAACTTATGTATATATTTAGGTATCTAAGATGCTGAACCACTAATTGGTTGCCTGAATTTATATTTTTTGGGGTCCAACAATTTTTCTTTCATAAAATCAGAAAGCCAAGTCCTATCACCTTCAACTTATCAACGCAGGATCACTTTACAGGAAAAGGCTTTCTGGCAGCTATTTTCAAGTGCAAGTCGCATAACTTATTGCAAGTATCCAGGAATGGTTCTGATAATTTTCAAATGCCTCTGCTGCTTGGCTTCAAACATTAAAAAATATGTCCTATTTCAACGAGACTGAGTGAAATATTTGCCAGTTTTATGCTTAAAACAGAGTAGCATTCTTTTACTCGTGTGACGCTAAATGTAAATGAGTTTAATTCTTATGAATGGCTTCAAAATTTAATGGCTTCTGCATCTTACAAGGAAAGATGTGACTACTCAATAACAGTATTTTATTAAAATGCAAAATTTATCAATATACGAACTTAGTTAATTTAAAGACCCGAAACTGATGGAATGTGTGTGTTAAATGGAAAATGCCTTTCCTGGCTGGCTTCAAACCTTTAGTGCTGGTGAGTTTTATTGAAAACAAAAATATTATTATTATTAGGTCTGCATTGGTCTCATGTTGAAAAGTTTATTAAATTAATTGTGATATTGATCCATTATATCTCTTGGTAATAATATATATAAATTACATAACTGACGGTTCTAAGCAGGAATCTACTAGTAGGATGTATCTTCTCTTTCTGCCACATCCTACATAAGAACTTTAGCAATCATGAGGAGTAAGGCATAAGCAACTAAGAACATAACATAAGAACATAAGAATGGAGGAACACTGCAGAAGGCCTACTGGCCCATACAAGCAGGTCCTTATCAAAACCACCACTACCTAAGAATTTACTCCTGTACTCACGACACTAATCAAACCAGCCCTCCCACTCATATAATTGTCCAATCTCTATTTAAAGCCACCCAAGGTCCTAGCCTCTATCACCCTACTGGAAGATTGTTCCACGCATCTACAACTCTGTTCGAAAACCAGTACTTGCCTATGTCCTTTCTAAATCTAAATTTATCCAATTTAAATCGTTATTTCTGGTTCTTACTTGGTTCGATATCCTCAGTATTTTATTAATATCTCCTTTGTTTATGCCATCATCCACTTGACACCTCGATGATATCTCCTCATTCTACGTCTCTCCAGAGAGTGGAGATTCAATGCTCTAAGTCTATCTTCATACAGGAGATTTTATATGTAAATCATTTTAGTCATTCTTCTTTGTATGTTCTCCAATGAATCTATATCCATCCTGTAGTAAGGAGACCAAAACTGAGCTGCATAATCCAAATGAGGTCTCACTAGTGATGTATAGAGTTGCATTACATGATGAATTGTTCCCCATTCAAATGGCACTAAACTTACCTTATGAAACTGAACCTGACTTTGATTTTTACTAATTCTATATCATCAGTGAGATAACGTGACTCATATAATGAACATTCTAATTTGAGAATTCAGGTGAAGATACATCAATATCAGAGACAGAGGAATTAAGTAAAGGGTTTATGGATTCCATCGCACAATCAATTATCTATTCATGGAAATGCTAATACGTTAGCCGAAAAAAGTACCCAGTTAGAAAATGTACATTGTATATTTGGTACCCTGAAAGAGAATGTATATTGTAACGTTGTAATATCTGTGTGTAGCATTAGAAACCTGATTAGATCTATCATTCACTATGATAATATGAACGTCGGAGATAAATGGTTTAAAATACCGACACTATGGTAAAATAACTACAAATGCAGTTAAATGCGAATTTTTATTGACAACATTTTGCCCACCCAGTGGGGTTTATCAAGTCACAAACAGATCTACCTGAGCAGAGAGTACATGAGTATATATAGGGAACATATGACGTGGAGATTCAGGTGGAGAATGGTGAGAAGGTTAGATTTGAGATGGACCTGCACGAGTGGGCAGGTAGGTTGGTTGCTGTGTAGGATAACGATGAAGACGTTTCCTTGTAAAAGCCGTTGTTTTGGCTGAAATTGTTAGAAGTTAGATACTCAGATGAGTGATGTTTCCAAGATCCTGCGACACTAAGTGCCTTCTTCCCTGGCAATGAGTCTTGCGTCTTTATAGTTGAAAAAATGGTTGTGGAAGTTTCGGTGTAGAACGCTGGCATTCCTCAAATCGTCTATTTTGCCTGCGTGTTGGTGTTATGAAATACGTTTTTGGAGGTCTCTGGTTGTCTCGCCCACGTATAATAGGTTGCAATCGTTGCAAGGGATTATGTATACCCGTGCAGAGAAGTAAACCTTGTGGTGTCTCTTACTGGCGATGTCTTTGATGGTGGTGGATGTGGAGTTAGATACTTGGAATGCGGTATTGAATAAGATGTTGCGTACGATTTAGCAACGTGGTTGTGGAGGGGACTATGGATCTCCTCTCGGCAGTATCTTGTCTGGGTGTGTTGAAAATTGTATATGCAAGATGTATGCAATCTCTAATGAAGTGACGAAGATAATAAAGTTTAAAAAATACTTGTTCGATGAAAGAGCATTTTTCCTGAAAAATTCATTACTACAGATTCAGAGGAAAGGAAGAAAGAAAGCCTATGATTAGCAACATTGAAGCTTCTGGGAAGTGTTGCATAATCCCATTGATTATCTTCCAATCACAGATTCAGTGCCTTCCTAAAGATAGATCTCAGGAGTGTGTCATGTTCACTGAGTGTTGAGGGAATGTTTGCACAGTTGTAATTATTTCCTGGTTTGTTGAAATGCTTTCACATTTCGACGGATTTAGGATGAATCCAATAACTTCTCCCTGTAACTTCCCAGTTAAAGGTCCTCTAGCAGGGACTCATCAGCACCTGCCAGAGTGCCATCATCCAGGTACCAGATATTGAGCTCACTCTCAAAGCACATCTTTGATGTGTTGTGGTCGTATTCCAATGTAACCTACTGCAGATCCTGCTGGAAATGACAATCGTTTTATAAACTTTTGATTCTGCCAATATTAACGATCAAGTGATGGGATCATCAGCGAGGTGGTTGTTGGTAAGACGGGTCTTCCTGGTTGAGTGCTTGTATCTTAGTGCTTGAGCTCTGGCCTCATCTCTGGGAGCAACTGCGTCATCACTTGTGATTATTCTGATTGCTCCCACTGTTATTGCCTTATTCAAATTTTGTATTAACCTTTGCACAAATTTTCTCCTTTCCAATGGAATTTTTCTTGGGGCTTTCCCGGTGATTCCTGCGATGATGGAGCAGATGGATACAATTATCTGTTCTTGGGTAGTTGCGCACTGTTGTGATAATTGATGTAGTTACCAAATTGCCGCGTCTCGCAGGAACTGCTAGACAGACATTGTCAAACAGGAGTAGGTTGTGCCGAGTCTTAATGGTGCCTCGGGCTTCTAAGTTGTTGGAACCTCCATTTACTTGCTTGAGAAAGTCTGTGAATTTCCCTGCTGCAGCATATGGACGAGCAGCTTTAGGAATGTGAGATAGAGTACTGCTAGCAGTGGATTTGAATGCCGTCAGATCATAGTAATTGAGGAGGTTGCTGGTGTTTTCGGCTGCCTGTGATGCTGTGGGCTGCTCTCTGCGGGAATCATGTGACCCAGCACACCCACTGTGTGCACGGATAAGGCCACTCCTATTGAATGCTTGATATGCTACACAAACTTGACCTGTGCCTTTCTCTCATTGTTAGGTGCACTGCTTCCTTGGCTTTGTGGCTAGCTAGCTGCAACATCCTCTACCATCCTTCAGTCTGTTTGGTAAATCTGAGCTGGAGGGGAAAGCACCCGTGTGGGTGAGGACACATTAGAGGGTTCTTCATGGTGCAGGAAGAGGAGGGAGGTGGAGGAGAGCGTAGTCCCAAATGTTGTGGATGGCAGCCTCTCAGGTGAGGGAGGAAGGACTGGAGGTGATGCACCCTGGGCCAACAGGTTCCACATTACACAGCACATTGTTAAACACAACATCACTATATACAACACATCACTATACACAACATATATGACAGTGGTATCTCAACACGTGTGCACGATATGTGTGCCAAATAAGCCGAACTGGCCAGTTTGCCCCAAAAGGCAAGAGCGTTTTCTGCTGAATAAGCAGAGTGATTTTTTTCCATAACTCTACGAAATGCAATCAGATCATAACAAAAATATGTATATCATAGATTTTAAGTATTTTTAATAACCTAAACTAAACATAATAATAGAGGAACACTGCAGCAGGCCTATTGGCCCGTACAAGGCACGTCCTTTTAGAAACCACCCGTGTATTTGTGCAACCTTTCCCCAAAGCTATCCAAGAGTTTACGTCCGTACCCCAGACACCAATCAATTGAACCTTGCCCTTCCCACACATATATCTGTCCAATCTTTATTAAAAGATACCCAGGGTCCTCGCCTCGATTACTCTACGGGGAAGATTCTTCCACGCATCGACAACTGTTTGAAAAACAATACTTACCTACGTCCTTTCTAAAACTAAATTTATCTATCTTAAATCCGTTATTTCTGGTTCTTATCTGATTGGATATCCTCAGTATTCTAATAATATTGCTTTCGTTAATGCCCGTCGTCCACTTATACACTTCAGTGATATTTCTTCTCATTCTACGTCTCTCAAGAGAGTGAAGATTCAAGGCTCTTTCTTATTCTTTTCTCCATGTGGGAGATTCCTTATACAGTAGAACCTCTGTATTCAGATGCATCTTTATTCGTAAAATCCAGTTCTTGGAAAAAAAATAGAGAAATAAAGTACCAAATATCGCAAATGTCACTATATTCAGAACGAAACATGCTTTTTGACCTCTTGTGATTCAATTGTTATTTATTGTTTAACTTTGTGTAATTTTTATTTCATTATGGAAAATAAGTGATCATGGCCCCGAATAAGAATAGTGAAGAAAAAACCTAAAAGGAAACATGAAAGAACCACCATTAAACTTAAAGGAACTTATTTCAAAACATGAAAATTGAATACGTCTTGTTGACCTAGCCAAGGAGTATCGCATGTCAACATCTACCGTATTTTCAATTATAAAAAAAATAAAGGTGCAATAAAAAATGCTAATATGGCAAGATGATTTAAAATTCTTGCAGGAGTCTGGAACGAATTAATCCAATTGACACTATTTCTTATATCCATCTTGTAGTGAGGAGAAAAAACTGGGAGGCATAATATAAGTGAGGCTTAACTAATCATGTATTCAGCTGTAAAATAGCTTTTGGACTCTTGTTATTTATACTTCTTGAAAAAATTCCTATTATTCTGTTAGCCTTATTGCGAACACTTAGGCACTGTTGTCTTGCCATTAAATTTCTGCTTACCATGACTCCCAACTCTTTTTCAAATTCTGTATGATCAAGCTCTACTTCACCTAGTTTATTACTTCGAGGACTTGACACTTGTCCACAATGAACTGCATCTGCCACTCTTCACACCAAGACATTAATTTGTCCAAATCCTCCTGGAGTTCATTGGTATCCTTCTCAGAATCAATCATTCAGCCTGATTTGAACTTGTTCTTACTGTGTTTCTAGCTTATATACATAGTTAACAGACAAAAAAAAAGTTAATGCATACTTCAAAAAATTCTAATCATAATGAAAATTATTACTTTTATCCTTAGAAGACTTTGATAAATTGCGCCAAAATAATAACGAATGGCTAATAGAATTTAACGTAGTTAAATATTTCAAACTAGAAATTAGAGTAAGGACAAAAAAGCCACATAAAGTATATAAATGTTCATATAAAATGTTCAAGGTATCTGTCAGAGCAATGCATCTATGAAAATTTCAAAACAGCTTAAACATATATGAATCGTAAAATATTAACCGGAAAGTAAAGAATAAATGTGGCGTCCTCATTTACAGAAACACGAACATCAAACATTAAAAGTTCAAAGATGCAAAACAAAGTATGTTGCACAGCTAAGAAATATATGTTACACAAAACAGATTGAAAACACTGAAGTTGTTTGTGTTGCTTGATAGGAAGAAAAGGGAAACACATTATAACCACAGCTTGGACACCAAGCAGAAGTAATAATATTTTCTCAAATTGTAGTGTTGCTTAACGTTAGTCTTCTACTGGCACTTACAATTACGAAAAATCGATTTGAGAATGAATACGAGAAATAGATATGAGATATGAGAAACAGATAACCGAACACATCGAGCGGTGGACCTCACTGTCAGGCTACGAATCTTCTTTGTTATCAAAGGTTAGTTCTACCACTAATACCAATGTCTTTAATACTACTAGTATTAATTCTTCTACTGTGACTACTGCTTTCACTTCTAACACTACTTTTATTAATACTAGTACTACTATTGCTACCACTACTATTATACTGCTACTGCTTCTGCTACTAGTGCTGCTGATACTAACTATACTACTATTGATACTTCTACTGTTACTACTGTTGCTGTTGCTGCTAATCTTGCTGTTGCTACTGTTGTTACTTCTGGAGCTGTTTCTTCTGCTGTTGCTGCTCCTGCTACTACTGTTGGTGTTACTGTTGCAGCTGCTTCTTTTGTTGTTGCTACTAATGTTGCAGTTGTTGCTGCTGTTGCTGCTGTTGCTACCACTATAGCTAAGATTTCATCCTCTTTTACTTCATCATCTATAATAATTATAACTATTTGTAAAAATGATTAATATAATAATAATAATAATAATAATACTAATAATAATAATAATAATAATAATAATAATAATAATAATAATAATAATAATAATAATAATAATAATAATAATAATAATAATAATAATAATAATTGTAATACTACTTAAAAGGAGAAGTAGAAGAAAGAAGAAGGATAAGAAAAAAGAACAGGAATGAAAAGAAGAACAAGAAAGATAAGAAAAAAGAAGAGGGAGAAAATGAAGATGATAAAGGAGAAGAAGAAGTGACTTTACTTTTTTTCTAAAGAAATTCGTCCCTTTTAATTTACAACTCATTATTTCTTTAAAAAAATGGATACATATAAACTACATCATAAGCAGAATCCAGTGATCCTCAATCCTGAGAGTCTCTAGTATTAGCTTCTCCTATGAATTTCTTACTTTATAAGCTAATTCGTCCATTTTAATTTACTACTGCATTTTTTCTTAAAAAAATGATACTTATAATACTTAAGAACAAAAAAGTACTTGGGTTTAAAACATGTAATATTCAATTTGTTACAAAGAAAAGGAAGTTGTTTAGCTCTTGAGTTCAACCTGGTGACTTTGATGACACCAGCACCTGATCTCACTGTCTGGCAACGAATCTTCCTGGTTAGTGAAGGTTAGTACTACTACTAATACTACTGCTTTTACTACTACTACTACTCCATTTTTTACTACAGCTTCTGTTAGCACTTCTAAAACTAACTTTACTAATGTTACTGCTGCTATTATCACTAACACTACTGATTTTACTATTAATTCTACCACTACTTTCACTACTTCTACTTTCACTAATATTACTATATTCTTAATTTGTAACAGGCGATGTTAGTCTAGGGGAAGAATTTTTTCTCCAGTAATATCGTAATAAGAACCGTTCTGAGGATATGATTTATATCAATGAGGAGATCGAAAACACTTTGATAAAATATTATTTTAATACCACGTTATTTAGTTAAGGTAGTTCTTGTGTACCTTTTTCTTATATATTTTGTATATATTTAAACCTTACACACAACTTATAGATTAATAAACATGAGCAAATAAAGTAATATGGACTCTATTTTTTGAGTCATTAAATGTTGACTAGAACAGAAGAAGTCTCTAAACAGATAGAGTACTTTTTTTTATGATGAAAAGTTGACCAGAACTCACAATGTAGACTAAAGAGTATAACTCTAGTACAATTCCTTCTCCAAGTGAGTAAGCGACGTTGTTCTTTTCTATAAGGAGAGAGGCAATGAACTGACTACTCTAATACACTCACCTCTGACGTCAGCTCGCGTCAGGCGAGTAGCCACCAGAGGTGAGGTCATACAAACATTGAATGATAGTTACCACTGGTACGATACCTGGGTCACACACACACACACACACACATATATATATATATATATATATATATATATATATATATATATATATATATATATTATGTATATATATAAATAATATATATATATATATATATATATATATATATATATATATATATATATATATATATATATATATATATATATTTTTATTTATTAACACATCGGCTGATTCCCACCAAGGCAGGGTGGCCGAAAAGAAAAACTTTCACCATCACTCACCCATCACTGTCTTGCCAGAAGGGTGCTTTACACTACAGTTATAAAACTGCAACATTAACACCCTCCTTCAGAGTGCCGGCACTGTACTTCCATCTCCAGAACTCAAGTCCGGCCTGCCGGTTTCCTGAATCCTTTATAAATGTTACTTTGCTCACACTCCAACAGCACGTCAAGTATTAAAAACCATATGCCTCCATTCACTCCTATCAAATACGCTCACACATGCTTGCTGGAAGTCCAAGACCTCGCACAAAACTTTCTTTACCCCCTCCTCCAACCTTTCCTAGGCCGACCCCTACCCCGCCTTCCTCCACTACAGATTTATACACTCCGAAGTCACTCTGTCTCGTTCCATTCTTCTACATGTCCAAACCACCTCAACAACCCCTCCTCAGCTCTCTGGACAATCGTTTTGGTAATCCCGCACCTCCTCCTAATTTCCAGACTCCGAATTCTCTGCATTATATTCACACCACACATTGACCTCAGACATGACATCTCCACTGCCTCCAGCCTTCTCCTCGTTGCAACATTCATCACCCATGCTTCACACCCATATAAGAGCGTTGGTATAACTATACTCTCATACATTCCCCTTTACTTCCATGGACAAGGTTCTTTGTCTCCCAGACTCCAAGTGCTCCACTCACCCTTTTCCCTCATCAATTCTATGATTCACCTCATCCTTCATAGACCCATCCGCCGACATGTCCACTCCCAAATATCTGAATACATTCACCTCCTCCATACTCTCTCCCTCCAATCTGATATCCAATCTTCGTCACCTATTCTTTTTGTTATCCTCATCACCTTACTCTTTCCTATATTCACTTTCAATTTTCTTCTTTTACACACCCTACCAAATTCATCCACCAACCTCTGCAGCTTCTCTTCAGAATCTCCCAAAAGCACAGTGTCATCAGCAAAAAGCAACTGTGACAACTCCCACTTTGTATTTGCTTTATCTTTTAGCCCAACACCTCTTGCCAAGACCCTCGATTCACTTCTCTTACAACCCCATCTATAAATATATTGAACAACCACGGTGACATCACACATCCTTGTCTAAGGCCCACTTTTACTGGGAAATAGTCCCCTTCCCTCCTACACACTCTAACCTGAGCCTCACTATCCTCATAAAAACTCTTCACTGCTTTCAGTAACCTTCCTCCTATTCCATACACCTGCAACATCTGCCACATTGCCCCCTATCTACCCTATCATACGCCTTTTCCAAATCCATAAATGCCACAAAACATCTTTACCCTTATCCAAATACTGTTCACCTATATGTTTCACTGTAAACACTTGGTCTACACACCCCTACCTTTCCTAAAGCCCCTTGTTCATCTGCTATCCTGCTTTCTGTTTTACTCTTAATTCTTTCAATAATAACTCTACCATACACTTTACCAGGTACACTCAACAGACTTATTCCCTATAATTTTTGCACTCTCTTTTGTCCCCTTTGCCTTTATACAAAGGAACAATACACGCTCTCTGCCAATCCCTAGGTACCTTACCCTCTTCCATACATTTATTAAATAATAGCACCAACCACTCCAAAATTATATCCCCACCTGCTTTTAACATTTCTATCTTTATCCCATCAATCCCAGCTGCCTTACCCCCTTTCATTCTACCCACTGCCTCACGAACTTCACCCACACCCACAACTGGCTCTTCCACACTCCTACAAGATGTTATTCCTCCTTGCCCTACACACGAAATCACAGCTTCCCTGTCTTCATCAACATTTAACAAATCCTCAAAATATTCTCTCCATCTTCCCGATACCTCTAACTCTCCATTTAATAACTCTCCTCTCCTATTTTTAACTGTCAAATCCATACATATATATATATGTATGTCGTGCCGATTAGGTAAAACTGGTCAATTAGCAAGAACTCATCTAAAACTAAGTCCTTTCTAAAATTTTCTCTTATACGTTTAAAGATATATTTTTTTTAATTTATGTTAATGTAAAAAATTATAATTTTGTACCAGGAGAAACTTTGAAAACCTACCTAACCTTATTACAACAAGCGCAATTTAATTTAGCCTAACCCAACTAAATATATTTTGGATACTTTAACATTAATTTAATAATAAACAAACACAATGAAATATATTTTTTTTCGTTATGTTCAGAATGATTTTGGCGAAATTATTGCATACACAAATTTTCACTTGTCTTATATGGCAAGGTGACCGTTGCTATTTAAGCCAAAATCCCAAGTTTTATCTAATCGGCACGACATATATATATATATATATATATATATATATATATATATATATATATATATATATATATATATATATATATATATATATATATATATATATATATATGTCTGCCGATTAGGTAAAACTGGTCAATTAGCAAGAACTCATTTAAAATTAAGTCCTTTCTAAAAATTTATCTTATACGTTAAAAGATATATTTTTTTAATTTATGTTAATGTAAGAATTTATAATTTTGTACCAAGAGAAACTTTGAAAACCTACCTAACCTTATTACAACAAGCGCAATTTAATTTAGCCTAACCTAACTAAATATATTTTAGATACGTTAACATTAATTTAATAATGAACAAACACAATGAAATATATTTTTTGTTATGTTCAGAATGATTTTGGCGAAATTATTGCATACACAAATTTTCACTTGTCTTATATGGCAAGGTGAGCGTTGCTATTTAAGCCAAAATCGCAAGTTTTACCTAATCGGCACGACATATATATATATATATATATATATATATATATATATATATATATATATATATATATATATATATATATAAATATATATATATATATATATATATATATATATATATATATATATATATATATATATATATATATATATATATATATATATATATGAAAACATGAATGGTGAAAATTAATATGTAATATTATAAAGCTGATTAACATCGTTTTAGCTATTAACGATAGTAATTGCAATGTAATATTAGATAGATGAACATAAATGCGAGATATTTGTAAAGAAACTGTGGCTGGGCGTAACAACTAACACTATTATTACTATTGCTATCACTGCTAATACTTTCACTACTGACACAACTGTTGCTGTAGCTGCTTCTTATACTTTTCTTGCTGTTTTCTACTGCTAAAACTAATCTTAATACTGTTTCTACAGTTGCTGCTGCTGCTGCTAGTACTAATAGTATTGTTGTTGTTGCTACTACTGCAGCTGCTCCGTCTGCTGTTGTTGTTGCTGCTGCTAGTACTAATATTATTGTTGTTGTTGCTACTACTGCAGCTGCTCCATCTGCTGTTGTTGCTGCTTCTACAATTAGTATTACAACTACTGTTACATGTAAGATTAGACCTACTTTTACGTCAACAAATATAATAATTACAATTTTTATTAGTAACAATGATGATGATAATAATAATAATAATAATAATAATAATAATAATAATAATAAAAATAATAATAATAATAATAATAATAATAATAATAATAATAATAATAATAATAATAATAATAATAATAATAATAATATTAATAATAATAATAATAATAATAATTATAATAATTATTAAAAGAAGACTAAAAAGGATTAAAAACACCAAATGAAAATAATGAAGAGAAAGTATATTTATATAATAATAATAATAATAATAATAATAATAATAATAATAATAATAATAATAATAATTGTAATACTACTTAAAAGAAGAAGTAGAAGAAAGACGAAAGATAAGAAAAAAGAACAGGAAGGAAAAGAAGTACAAGAAAGATAAGAAAAAAGAAGAAAGAGAAAATGAAGATGATGAAGAAGGAGAAGAAGAGTGACTTTAATTTTTTTCAAAAGCAATTCGTCCCTTTTAATTTACAACTCATTATTTCTTTTAAAAAATGGATACATATATACTACATCATAAGCAGAATCCAGTGATCCTCAATCCTGAGAGTCTCTAGTATTAGCTTCTACTATGAATTTATTTCTTTATAAGCTAATTCGTCCATTTTAATTTACTGCTGCATTTTTTCTTAAAAAAACTGGTACTTATAATACTTAAGAACAAAATAGTACTTGGGTTTAAAACTTGTAATATGCAATTTGTTACAAAGAAAAGGAAGTTGTGGACCTCATGAGTTCAACCTGATGACTTTGATGACACCAGCACCTGATCTCACTGTCTGGCTACGAATCTTCCTGGTTAGTGAAGGTTAGTACTACTACTACTACTACTGCTTTTACTACTACTACTACTACATTTTTTACTACAGCTTCTGTTAGCACTTCTAAAACTAACTTTACTAATGTTACTGCTGCTATTATCACTAACACTACTGATTTTACTACTAATTCTACCACTACTTTCACTACTTCTACTTTCACTAATATTACGATATTCTTAATTTTTAACAGGCGATGTTAGTCTAGGGAAAGAATTTTTTCTCCAGTAATATCGTAATAAGAACCGTTCTGAGGATATGATTTATATCAATGAGGAGATCGAAAACACTTTGATAAAATATTATTTTAATACCACGTTATTTAGTTAAGGTAGTTCTTGTTTACCTTTTTCTTATATATTTTGTATATACTTAAACCTTACACACAACTTATAGATTAATAAACATGAGCAAATAAAGTAATATGGACTCTATTTTTTGAGCCATTAAATGTTGACTAGAACAGAAGAAGTCTCTAAACAGATAGAGTACTTTTTTTTATGATGAAAAGTTGACCAGATCTCACAATGTAGACTAAAGAGTATAACTCTAGTACAATTCCTTCTCCAAGTGAGTAAGCGACGTTGTCCTTCTCTATAAGGAGAGGCAATGAACTGACTACTTAATACACTCACCTCTGACGTCAGCTCGCGTCAGGCGAGTAGCCACCAGAGGTGAGGTCATACAAACATTGAATGATAGTTACCACTGGTACGATACCTGGGTACACACACACACACACACACACACACACACAAACACATAATATATATATATATATATATATATATGTCGTGCCGATTAGGTAAAACTAGCGATTTGGGCTTAAATAGCACGCTCTTCTTGCCATATAAGACAAGTGAAAATTTGTATGCAATAATTTCGCCAAAATCATTCTGAACATAACGAAAAAATATATTTCATTGTGTTTGTTTATTATTAAATTATTGTTAACGATCTAAAATATATTTAGTTGGGTTAGGCTAAATTAAATTGCGCTTGTTGTAATAAGGTTAGGTAGGTTTTCAAAGTTTCTCTGGTACAAAATTATAAATTTTTACATTAACATAAATGGAAAAAATATATCTTTAAACGTATAAGAAAATTTTAGAAAGGACTTAATTTTAGATGAGTTCTTGCTAATTGACCAGTTTACCTAATCGGCACGAATATATATATATATATATATATATATATATATATATATATATATATATATATATATATATATGTATGTATATATATATATATATATATATATATATATATATATATATATATATATATATATATATATATATATATATATATATATATGTCGTGCCGATTAGGTAAAACTGGTCAATTAGCAAGAACTCATCTAAAATTAAGTCCTTTCTAAAATTTTCTCTTATACGTTTAAAGATATTTTTTTTTCATTTATGTTAATGTAGAAATTTATAATTTTGTACCTAGAGAAACTTTGAAAACCTACCTAACCTTATTACAACAAGCGCAATTTAATTTACCCTACCCAAACTAAATATATTTTAGATACGTTAACATTAATTTAATAATAAACAAACACAATTAAATATTTAAATATATTTTTTCGTTATATTCAGAATGATTTTGGCGAAATTATTGCATACACAAATTTTCACTTGTCTTATATGGCAAGAAGACCGTTGCTATTTAAGCCAAAATCGCGAGTTTTACCTAATCGGCACGACATATATATATATATATATATATATATATATATATATATATATATATATATATATATATATATATATATATATATATATATATATATATATATGTCGTGCCGATTAGAGTAAAACTGGTCAATTAGCAAGAACTCATCTAAAATTAAGTCCTTTCTAAAATTTTCTCTTATACGTTTAAAGATATATTTTTTCATATATGTTAATGTAAGATTTATAGTTTTTACCAAGAAAACTTTGAAAACCTGCTAACCTTATTACAACAAGCGCAATTTAATTTAGCCTAACCCAACAAAATATATTTTAGATACGTTAACATTAATTTAATAATAAACAAACACAATGAAATATATTTTTTTCGTTATGTTCAGATTGATTTTGGCGAAATTATTGCATACACAAATTTTCATTGTCTTATATGGAAGGTGAGCGTTGCTATTTAAGCCAAATAGCAAGTTTTACCTAATCGGCACGACATATATAAATATATATATATATGTCGTGCCGATTATAAACTTGCGATTTTACTTAAATATAACCTGCCATATGCATAGTGAGCATTGCGAATTTGAACTCGAAAAAAATATATTTCATTGTGTTTGTTTATTATTAAATTGTTAACGTATCTAAAATTATATTTGTTGGGTTAGGATAAATTGCGCTTGCTGTAATATGTAGGTTTCAAGTTTTCTTGGTACAAAATTATAAATTCTTACATTAACATAAATGAAAAATATATCTTTAAACGTATAAAATTTTACAAAGGACTTAATTTTAGATGAGTTCTTGCTAATGACCAGTTTTACCTAATCGGCACGACATATATATATATATATATATATATATATATATATATATATATATATATATATATATATATATATATATATATATATATATATGTCGTGCCGATTAGGTAAAACTGTCAATTAGCAAGAACTCATCTAAAATTAAGTCCTTTCTAAAATTTTCTCTTATACGTTTAAAGATTTTTTTCATTTATGTTAATGTAAGAATTTATAATTTTGTACCAAGAGAAACTTTGAAAACCTACCTAACCTTATTACAACAAGCGCAATTTAATTTAGCCTAACCCGACTAAATATATTTTAGATACGTTAACATTAATTTAATAATAAACAAACACAATGAAATATATTTTTTCGTTATGTTCAGAATGATTTTAGCGAAATTATTGCATACATAAATTTTCACTTGTCTTATATGGCAAGGTGAGCGTTGCTATTTAAGCCAAAATCGCAAGTTTTACCTAATCGGCACGACATATATATATATATATATATATATATATATATATATATATATATATATATATATATATATATATATATATATATATAACATATATATATATGTGTGTTGCCGATTAGGTAAAACTCCATTTGCTTAAATGCAACCTCCTGCCATATAAGACAAGTGAAAATTTGTATGCAATAATTTCGCCAAAATCATTCTGAACATAACGAAAAAATATTTCATGTGTTTGTTATTATTAAATTATGTTAACGTATCTAAATATATTTAGTTGGGTTAGGCTAAATTAATTGCCTTTGTAATAAGGTAGGTAGTTTCAAAGTTTCTTGGAAATATAAATTCTTACATTAAATAATGAAAAAATATCTTTAAACGTATAAGAGAAAATTTTAGAAAGGACTTAATTAGATGAGTTCTGCTAATTGACCAGTTTTACCTAATCGGCACGACATATATATATATATATATATATATATATATATATATATATATAGTCGTGCCGATTAGGTAAAACTGGTCAATTAGCAAGAACTCATCTAAAATTAAGTCTTTCTAAAATTTTCTCTTATACGTTTAAAGATATATTTTTTCATTTATGTTAATGTAAGAATTTATAATTTTGTACCAAGAGAAACTTTGAAAACCTACCTAACCTTATTACAACAAGCGCAATTTAATTTAGCCTAACCCAACTAAATATATTTTAGATACGTTAACAATAATTTAATAATAAACAAACACAATGAAATATATTTTTTTCGTTAGGTTCAGAATGATTTTGGCGAAATTATTGCATACACAAATATTCACTTGTCTTATATGGCAAGGTGAGCGTTGCTATTTAAGCCAAAATCGCAAGTTTTACCTAATCGGCACGACATATATATATATATATATATATATATATATATATATATATATATATATAAATATATATATATCAGGTCCTTTCTTATTTTCCTCTTCACAGAGTCGTGCGATGTTACGCTACTGTGAGGTGTAGTCTTTGTTAGTGTGATGTGACTGAGGTGTAGTCTCGCCTCTTATATAAGCCCTTCTTGTCATGTTTCCTGTTATAGTTCCTTGATAATGTGAGTAGTCACGAAAGCGCTTGGAATTCTTCTATTTTTTCATAGTGGTTTTCTTGCATATTTTGATATCACCTGTTTACTGTGATCTTTTTGCATATATATATATATATATATATATATATATATGTCGTGCCGATTAGGTAAAACTGGTCAATTAGCAAGAACTCATCTAAAATTAGTCCTTTCTAAAATTTTCTCTAATGTTTAAAGATATATTTTATAATTAATGTTAATGTAAGAATTTATAACTTTGTACCAAGAGAAACTTTGAAAACCTACCTAACCATTAACAGCGCAATTTAATTTAGTCTAACCCAACTAAATATATTTTAGATACGTTAACATTAATTTAATAATAAGAAACACAATGAAATATTTTTTTGTTATGTTCAGAATGATTTTGGCGAAATTGCATACACAATTTTCACTTGCTTATACGGCAGGTGAGCGTTGCTATTTAAGTAAAATAGCAAGTTTTCTAATCGGCACGACTTATATATATATATATATATATATATATATATATATATATATATATATATATATATATATATATATATATATATATATATATGTCGTGCCGATTAGGTAAAACTTGCGATTTTGGCTTAAAAGCAACGCTCACCTTGCCGTATAAGACAAGTGAAAATTTGTGTATGCAATAATTTCGCCAAAATTATTCTGAACATAACGAAAAAATATATTTCATTGTGTTTGTTTATTATTAAATTAATGTTAACTTATCTAAAATATATTTAGTTGGGTTAGGCTAAATTAAATTGCGCTTGTTGTAATAAGGTTAGGTAGGTTTTCAAAGTTTCTCTGGTACAAAATTATAAATTCTTACATTAACATAAATGAAAAATATATCTTTAAACGTATAAGAGAAAATTTTAGAAAGGACTTAATTTTAGATGAGTTTTTGTTAATTGACCAGTTTACTAATCGGCACGACATATATATATATATATATATATATATATATATATATATATATATATATATATATATATATATATATATATATATATATGTCGTGCCGATTATGTAAACTTGCTATTTTGGCTTAAATAGCAACGCTCTTCTTGCCATATAAGACAAGCGAAATTTTGTGTATGCACAATTTCGCCAAAATCATTCTGAACATAACGAAAAATATATTTCATTGTGTTTGTTTATTATTAAATTAATGTTAACGTATCTAAAATATATTTAGTTGGGTTAGGCTAAATGAAATTGCGCTTGTTGTAATAAGGTTAGGTAGGTTTTCAAAGTTTCTCTTGGTACAAAATTATAAATTCTTACATTAACATAAATGAAAAAATATATCTTTAAACGTATAAGAGAAAATTTTAGAAAGGACTTAATTTTAGATGAGTTTTTGCTAATTGACAGTTTATAATCGGCACGACATATATATGTCGTGCCGATTAGGTAAAACTTGATTTTGGCTTAAATAGCAACGCTCATCTTGCCATATAAGACAAGTGAAAATTTGTGTATGCAATAATTTCGCCAAAATCATTCTGAACATAAAGAAAAAAATATATTTCATTGTGTTTGTTTATTATTAAATTAATGTTAACGTATCTAAAATATATTTAGTTGGGTTAGGCTAAATTAAATTGCGCTTGTTGTAATAAGGTTAGGTAGGTTTTCAAAGTTTCTCTTCGTACAAAATTATAAATTCTTACATTAACATAAATGAAAAAATATATCTTTAAACGTATAAGAGAAAATTTTAGAAAGGACTTAATTTTAGATGAGTTCTTGTAATTGACCAGTTTTACCTAATCGGCATATATATATATATATATATATATATATATATATATATATATATATATATATATATATATATATATATATATATATATATATATATATATATATGTCGTGCCGATTAGGTAAAACTTGCGATTTTGGCTTAAATAGCAACGCTCACCTTGCCATATAAGACAAGTGAAAATTTGTGTTTGCAATAATTTCGCCAAAATCAATCTGAACATAACTAAAAAATATATTTCATTGTGTTTGTTTAATAATAAATTAATGTTAACGTATCTAAAATATATTTAGTTGGGTTAGGCTAAATTAAATTGCGCTTATTGTAATAAGGTTAGGTAGGTTTTCAAAGTTTCTCTTGGTACAAAATTATAAATTCTTACATTAACATAAATGAGAAAAATATATCTTTAAACGTATAAGAGAAAATTTTAGAAAGGACCTAATTTTAGATGAGTTCTTGCTAATTGACCAGTTTTACTTAATCGGCACGACATATATATATATATATATATATATATATATATATATATATATATATATATATATAATGAAACATGAATTGTGAAAATGAATACGTAATAAGATAAAGCTAATTAACATCGTTTTAGCTATTAACGATAGTAATCGCAATGTAATGTTAGATAGATGAACATAAATGCGAGATATTTGTAAAGAAACTGTGGCTGGGCGTAACAAGTAACACTATTATTACTATTGCTATCACTGCTAATACTTTCACTACTACTTTCACTAACACTATTATTACTATTGATATCACTGCTAATACTTTCACTACTGACACAACTGTTCCTGAAGCTGCTTTTTATGCTTTTCTTGCTGTTTTCTACTGCTAAAACTAATCTTAATACTGTTTCTACAGTTGCTGCTGCTGCTAGTACTAATATTATTGTTGTTGTTGCTACTACTGCAGCTGCTCCATCTGCTGTTGTTGCTGCTTCTACTATTAGTATTACAACTACTGTTACATGTAAGATTAGACCTACTTTTACGTCAACAAATATATAAATTACAATTTTTATTAGTAACAATGATGATAATTATAATAATTATTAAAAGAAGATGAAAAAGGATTAAAAAAAGGAAATGAAAATAAAGAAGAGAAAGTATATTTATATAATAATAATAATAATAATAATAATAATAATAATAATAATAATAATAATAATAATAATAATAATAATAATAATAATAGTAATAATAAAAATAATAATAATAATAATAATAATAATAATAATAATAATAATAATAATAATAATAATAATAATAATAATAATAATAATAATAATAATAATAATAATTGTAATACTACTTAAAAGAAGAAGTAGAAAAAAGAAGAAGGATAAGAAAAAAGAAGAAGGATAAGAAACAAGAACAGGAAGAAAAAGAAGTACAAGAAAGATAAGAAAAAAGAAGAAAGAGAAAATGAAGATGATGAAGAAGGAGAAGAAGAGTGACTTTAATTTTTTTCTAAAGCAGCAATTCGTCCCTTTTAATTTACAACTCATTATTTCTTTTAAAAAATGGATACATATATACTACATCGTAAGCAGAATCCAGTGATCCTCAATCCTGAGAGTCTCTAGTATTAGCTTCTCCTATGAATTTATTTCTTTATAAGCTAATTCGTCCATTTTAATTTACTGCTGCATTTTTTCTTAAAAAAACTGGTACTTATAATACTTAAGAACAAAATAGTACTTGGGTTTAAAACATGAAATATGCAATTTCTTACAAAGAAAAGGAAGATCTGCAGCTCTTGAGTTCAACCTGATGACTTTGATGACACCAGCACCTGATCTCAATGTCTGGCTACGAATCTTCCTGGTTAGTGAAGGTTAGTACTACTACTACTACTACTACTACTACTACTACTACTACTACTACTACTACTACTACTACTACAACTACTACTACTTCATTTTTTACTACAGCTACTGTTAGCACCTCAAAAACTAACTTTACTACTTTTGCTGCTGCTATTGTCACTAATACTACTGATTTTACTACTCATTCTACCACTACTTTCACTACTTCTACTTTCACTAACACTATTGCTATCACTGCTAATACTTTCATTACTGACTCAACTGTTCCTGTATGCTTTTCTTGCTGTTTTCTACTGCTAAAACTAATCTTAATACTGTTTCTGCAGTTGCTGCTGCTGCTGCTAGTACTAATAGTATTGTTGGTGTTGCTACTACTTCAGCTGCTTTGTCTGCTGTTGTTGCTACTGCTGCTAGTACTAATAGTATTGTTGTTGTTGCTACTACTTCAGCTGCTCTGTCTGCTGTTGTTGCTACTGCTGCTAGTACTAATAGTATTGTTGTTGTTGCTACTACTGCAGCTGTTCTGTCTGCTGTTGTTGCTGCTTCTACTATTAGTATTACAACTACTGTTACATGTAAGATTAGACCTACTTTTACGTCAACAAATATAATAATTACAATTTTGTATTAGTAACAATGATGATAATTAAAATAATAATAATAATAATAATAATAATAATAATAATAATAATAATAATAATAATAATAATAATAATAATAATAATAATAATAATAATAATAATAATAATAATAATAATAATAATAATAATAATAATAACAATAATAATAATAATAAAATAATAATAATAATAAATAATGATAATAATAATAATAATAAAATAATAATTATTATTATAATAATTATTATAATAATTTTATTAAAATAAGATGAAAAAGGGTTAGAAAAAGGAAATGAAAATATAGAAGAGAAAGTATATTATAATAATAATAATAATAATAATAATAATAATAAGAAGAAGAAGAAGAAGAAGAAGAAGAAGAAGAAGAAGAAGAAGAAGAAGAAGAAGAAGAAGAAGAAGAAGAAGAAGAAGAAGAAGAAGAGGAGGAGGAGGAATATTTGAGGAATTGTTAAATGTTGATGAAGATAGGGAAGCTGTGATTTCGTAAATGCAAAAGGAGTAACATCTTATAGGAGTGAGGAAGAACCAGTTGTGAGTGTAAGGGAAGTTCCTAAGGCATTGAGTATAATGAAACGGGGTAATGCAGTTGTGATTGATGGGATAAAGATAGAAATGTTAAAGGCAGGTGGGGATATAGTTTTGGATTGGTTAGTATTTTTATTTAATAAATGTATGGAAAAGGGTAAAGTACCTAGGGATTGGGAAAGAGCATGCATAATTCCTTTGTATAAGGGCAAAGGGGACAAAAGAGAGTGTAAAAAATATAGAGAAATAAGTCTGTTCAGTATACCTGGTAAAGTGTGTGGTAGAGTTATTATTGAAAGAATTAAGAGTAAGACGGAGAGCAGGATAGCATATGAACAAGGAGCCTTACTTAAGAAGGGTAGGGGGTGTGTAGACCAAGTGTTTGCAGTGAAACATATAGATGAACAGTATATAGATAAAGGTAAAGAGGTATTTGTGGCATTTATGGATTTGGAAAAGGCATATGATAGGGTGGAAAGGGGGGCAATGTGGCAGATGTTGATGTGAAAAGTTTTTACGAGGATAGTGAGGCTCAGGTTAGAGTATGTAGGCGAGAGGGAGATTATTTCCCAGTAAAAGTAGGCCTTAGACAGGGATGTGTGATGTCACTGTGGTTGTTCAATATATTTATAGATGGAGTTGTAAGAGAAGTGAATGCTTGGGTGTTGGCAAGTGATGACACTGTGATTTTAGGGGATTCTGAAGAGAAGTTGCAGAGGTTGGTGGATGAGTTTGGTAGGGTATGTAAAAAAAAGGAAATTAAAAGTGAATATAGGAAAGAGTCAAGTGATGAGGATAACAAAAAAAATTAGGTAACGGAACATTGGATATCAGATTGGAGGAGAGAGTATGGAGGAGGTGAACGTGTTCAGATATTTGGTAGTAGATGTGTCAGCAGATGGGTCTATGAAGGATGAGTCGAATCATAGAATTGATGAGAGGAAAAAGGTGAGTGGTGCATATCTGTCAGGCTACGAATCTTCTTTGTTATCAAAGGTTAGTTCTACCACTAAACCACTGTCTTTAATACTACTAGTATTAATTCTTCTACTGTGACTACTGCTTTCACTTCTAACACTACTTTTGCTAATACTAGTACTACTATTGCTACCACTACTATTATACTGCTACTGCTTCTGCTCCTAGTGCTGCTGATACTAACGATACTGCTATTGCTACTTCTACTGTTACTACTGTTGCTGTTGCTGCTAATCTTGCTGTTGCTACTGTTGTTACTTCTGCAGCTGTTTCTTCTGTTGTTGCTGCTCCTGCTACTACTGCTGGTGTTACTGTTGCAGCTGCTTCTTCTGTTGTTGCTACTACTGTTGCAGTTTTCCTCCTGTTGCTGCTGTTGCTGCTTGCTACCTCTATAGCTAACATTTCATCCTCTTTTACTTCATCATCTATAATAATTATAACTATTTGCAAAAATTATTAATATAATTAATAATAATAATAATAATAATAATAATAATAATAATAATAATAATAATAATAATAATAATAATAATAATAATAATAATAATAATAATAATAATAATAATAATAATATTAATAATAATAATAATTGTAATACTACTTAAAAGAAGAAGTAGAAGAAAGAAGAAGGATAAGAAAAAAGAACAGAAAGGAAAAGAAGAACAAGAAATATAAGAAAAAAGAACAGGGAGAAAATGAAGATGATGAAAGAGAAGAAGAAGTGACTTTATTTTTTTTCTAAAGCAATTCGTCCCTTTTAATTTACAACTCATTATTTCTCTTAAAAAAATGGATACATATATACTACATCATAAGCAGAATCCAGTGATCCTCAATCCTGAGAGTCTCTAGTATTAGCTTCTCCTATGAATTTAGTACTTTATAAGCTAATTCGTCCATTTTAATTTACTACTGCATTTGTTCTTAAAAAGAAACTGATACTTATAATACTTATAATAGTACTTGGGTTTAAAACATGTAATATGCAATTTGTTACAAAGAATAGGAAGAAAATATGCATCGTGAATTCAACCTGATGACTTTGATGACACCAGCACCTGATCTCACTGTCTGGCTACGAATCTTCCTGGTTAGTGAAGGTTAGTACTACTACTAATAGTGCTGCTTTTACTACTATTACATTTTTTACTACAGCTACTGTTAGCACTTCTAAAACTAACTTTACTACTTTTACTGCTGCTATTATCACTAATACTACTGATTTTACTACTAATTCTACCACTACTTTCACTACTTCTACTTTCACTAACACTATTGCTATCACTGCTAATACTTTCACTACTGACACAACTGTTCCTGTAGCTGCTTCTTATGCTTTTCTTGCTGTTTTATACTGTCAAAACTAATCTTAATACTGTTTCTGAAGTTGCTGCTGCTGCTACTACTACTAATAGTATTGTTGTTGTTCCTACTACTGCAGCTGTTCTGTCTGCTGTTGTTGTTGCTGCTGCTAGTACTAATAGTATTGTTGTTGTTGCTACTACTTCAGCTGCTCTGTCTGCTGTTGTTGTTGCTGCTGCTACTACTACTAATAGTATTGTTGTTGTTGCTACTACTGCAGCTGTTCTGTCTGCTGTTGTTGCTGCTTCTACTATTAGTATTACAACTACTGTTACATGTAAGATTAGACCTACTTTTACGTCAACAAATATAATAATTACAATTCTGTATTTTAACTGGTTGTGAACAGGTTACTGTAGTATTCTTATAAGTGACTGTACTTGCATGTTCCTGTATTATGCAAGTACAGTCCTAATAATAATAATAATAATAATAATAATAATAATAATAATAATAATAATAATAATAATAATAATAATAATAATAATAATAATAATAATATAACAGTAATAATAATAATACCAGTAATAATAATAATTATAATAATAATTATTAAAAGAGATGAAAAAGGATTAGAAAAGAAATGAAAATAAAGAAGAGAAAGCATATGTATAATAATAATAATAATATTAATAATAATAATAATATATATAATAATAATAATAATAATAATAATAATAATAATAATAAGAAGAAGAAGAAGAAGAAGAGAAGAAGAAGAAGAAGAAGAAGAAGAAGAAGAAGAAGAAGAAGAAGAAAGAAGAAGAAAGAAGAAAGAAGAAGAAGAAGAAGAGAAGAAGAAGAAGAAAGAAGAAGAAGAAGAAAGAAGAAGAAGAAGAGAAAAGAAGAAGAAAGAATAAGAAGAGAAAGAAGAATAAAAAGTAAGTAAAATAGAATGATAATAAAATAATAATAATAAGAAGAAGAATAAGAATATGAAGAAGAATAAAAGTATATATTAATGAATGATAATAAAAGTAATAATAATAATAAGAAGAAGAAAAAAGAGAAGAGAATAAGAAAGAATAGAAAAAAAGAAAAAATAACAAAGAAGAATAAGAAATGAAGAAGAAAAATAATATTAATATAATATAATAAGTAATATAAAGAAGAAGAAGAAGAAGAAGAAGAGAGATATTTGAGGAATTATGAAATGAAGATGAAGATAGGAAGCTGTGATTTCCTGTATAGGCAAATAGGAGTAACATCTTATAGGAGTGAGGAAGAACCAGTTGTGAGTGTGGGGGAAGTTCGTGAGGCAGTGAGTAGAATGAAAAGGGGTAAAGCAGCTGGGATTGATAATATAAAGATAGAAATGTTAACGGCAGGTGGGGATATAGTTTTGGAGTGGTTAGTATTTTTATTTAATAAATGTATGGAAAAGGGTAAAGTACCTTGGGATTGGCAAAGGCTTGCATAATTCCTTTGTATAAAGGCAAAGGAGACAAATAAGTTTAAAAATTATAGAGAAATACGTCTGTTGAGTATACCTGGTAAAGTGTATGGTAGAGTTATTATTGAAAGAATTAAAAGTAAGATGGAGAGCAGGATAGCAGATGAACAAGGAGCCTTAGGAAGGGTAGGGGGTGTGCAGACCAAGTGTTTGCAGTGAAATATATAGGTGAACAGTATATAGATAAGGGTAAAGAGGTATTTGTGGCATTTATGGATTTGGAAAAGGCATATGATCGGGTGGAAAGGAGGGCAATGTGGCAGATTTTGCAAATGTATGGAATAGGGTAGTTACTGAAATCGGTGAAAAGTTTTTACGAGGATAGTGAGCTCAGGTTAGAGTATGTAGGAGAGAGGGAGATTATTTCCCAGTAAACGTAGACCTTAGACAGGGATGTGTGATGTCACCATGACTGTTCAATATATTTATAGATGGGGTTGTAAGAGAAGTGAATGCTCGGGTGTTGGCAAGTGATGACACTGTGCTTTTAGGGTATTCTGAAGAGAAGTTGCAGAGGTTGGTGGATGAGTTTGGTAGGGTATGTAAAAGAAGGAAATTAAAAGTGAATATAGGAAAGAGTAAGGTGATGAGGATAACAAAAAAAAATAGGTAACGGAAGATTGGATATCAGAATGGAGGGAGAGAGTATGGAGGAGGTGAATGTGTTCAGATATTTGGTAGTGGATGAGTCAGCAGATGGGTCTATGAAGGATGATGTGAATCATAGAATTGACGAGAGGAAAAAGGTGAGTGGTGCTCTGAGGAGATCTCATGTCTGAGGGCAATGTGTTGTGTGAATATAATGCAGACTCCGAAATTTGGAGATTAGGAGGAGGTGTGCGATTACCAAGAGGCTGAGAGAGGGGTTATTGAGATGGTTTGGACATGTAGAGAGGAAAGAACAAAATGGAATGATTTCGAGAGTGATTAAAACTCTAGTGAAGGGAATGCGGGGTAGGGGTTGGCCTATTAAAGGATGGAGGGAGGGGGTAAAGGAGGTTTTGTGTGCGAGGAACTTGGACTTCCAGCAAGCGTGGGTGAGCGTATTAGATTGGAGCGAATTGAGATAAATGGTTTTTAGGACTTGACGTGCTGTTGGAGTGTAAGCAAAATAACATTTATGAAGGGTTTCAGGGAAACCGGCAGGCCGGACTTGATTCCTGGAGATGGGAAGTACAGTGCCGGCACTCTGAAGGAGGGGTGTTAATGTTGCAGTTTTGTAGCTGTAGTGTAAGCACTCCTCTGGCAAGACAGTGATGGAGTGAGTGATGATGAAAGTTTTTGTTTCTTTGGCCCCCCTGCATTGGTGGGAAATGGCCGATGTGTTAATAAAAATTGTAAGAATAATAATAATAAGAAAAAGAATAAGAATAAGAATAAGAATAATAAGAAGAAGAAGAAAAAAGAAGAAGAATAATGTTAATAATAATATTTAAATGAGTAAGAAGAACAGCAACATCAATAAAAGAGAGTAAAAATAAGAAGAATAAGATGAACATAATAATAATTATTATAATAATAGTAAAAATAAGAAAAAGGGTAAGAAGAAAAAGAATAGAAGAAAAAATAATATTTATATAACAATATTAATAAAAAATAATGAGAAGAAGAAAAAGAAAAGAAGAAGAGGAAAAGGAAAAAAAGAAAAAGATGGAGAATAAAATTAATGATTTTACTATAATGGTTAAGATTAATAAAAGTAATAATAATAATCATATACTACATAAGAAAAAAGAAGTGTTTAGGTTTATTATATATAATGTGCTATTTATTACAAAAAAAGGAAGACAGGCAACGATGAGTTGAACCTGATGACTTTGATGACACCAGCGACCAACCCCACTGTCTGGCTACAAGTCTTCCTGGTTATTGAAGGTTAGTACTACTACTAATACTATTGTTTTTAATACTACTATTACTACTTTTACTACAACTACTACTCTCACTTCTACAGTTACTTTTGCTGATCATGCTGCTATTATTAATAATACTACTGATTTTACTACTGATTCTACCACTACTACTTTCACTTATACTAGTACTACTGTTGCTACCACTACTATTACTTCTACTACTACTGCTTCTACTACCAGTACTACTGTTACTAATAGTAATGCTACTACTACTGCTACTGGTACCACTGTTATTACTGTGCCTGCTACTGCACCTGTTTTGTCGGCTGCTGCTGTTGCTTCTTCTGCAGCTGCCTCTGCTGTTGCTGCTGCTGCTACTACTGTCACAGCTGTTTCTTCTGCTGTTGCTACTGCTGCTATTACTACTATTGCTATAGATACGATTTCATAAACTTTTATTGATGCTTTTATAATAATTATATTTCTGTATTAGTAACAATGATAACGATAATAATGATAATAATAATAATAATAATAATAATAATAATAATAATAATAATTAATAATAATAATAATAATAATAATAATAATAATAATAATAATAATAATAATAATAATAATAATAATAATAATAATAATAATAATAATAATAATAATAATAATAATAATAATACAGAAAAGAGGAAAGATAGGATAAAAGGAAAAAGAAAATGAAGAAAAAGGAGAAGAATAATAGGATAGGAAGAAAAATTAAATTAAGATGAAGACGAAAATTTATATAATAATAATAATAATAATAATAATAATAATAATATAATAATAATAAATAATAATAATAATAATAATAATAATAATAATAATAATATAATAATAATATAAATTATTATTATAATATATATTAATATTATTATTATTATTATTATTATTATTATTATTATTATTATTATTATTATTATTATTATATTATTATTATTATTATTATTATTATTAAAAGAAGAAGAAAATGAAGAAAAAGAAAATAATAAGAAGATGAAAACCAAGAAGGAGAAGAATAATATTTATATAATGATAATGGCTATGTTGGATCGTCTGACCACAAGGCTGTTTTTATGATATAAGATCCCAACAGAACTAGGTGAGGAGTCTACACGCACAACCTGGATATGGGAAAGAGGTAATTGGCCAGCCCTTTGTTCTGAGCTCACCACCACCGATTGGAATGCTCTTCTCCAAGGGAATGTTGACAACCAAGTGAATGCCTTCACTGGACACATCCTAAATCTTCAACAAGAACACATCCCTCACCGGCAGTATGTGACGAAGCCTACAGAACCTTGGTTTGGCTTTCGTTGTAGAAAGGCTGCTACTGCTAAGTACAAGGCATGGCGAAGGTATAAGAGACATCCTACTACATACAACCTCTAACTGCGATTAGCAATAAATCAGGTGAAACAGGGAAACTGTTAGAAGAGTAGAGAACAGTGAATGTTTTCACAATATTGTGAAAGGGAAACATGGATTGGACTAAACTACACGTCAGTTCCACTGACACTGGCTTGTAATTTATGTTTATGTAGATGAAAATCAGGAAAATTGTAATGAACAGTCACACACGAGAATGAGACAAAAGATAGACAAGGAAATAGGATCAACAGGGAAAGCACTATATTGGATTAGGAAATATTTAGCAGCACTGTTGCTCGGGATAGTGTCAGATGGGTATGTGTGTCGAGTTGGGTTCCACTAAGGCTAGTACTAGGAAAAGTACTGTTTTACGTGTAAGTAAACGGCATAACAGAAGAAATAATTTAAGGTATTCCTGTTCATCGATATCGCAAAACTAATAACAAATAATGCAAACATATAGAAACCAGGAAATACTACAAACAGTACCAGATAAGCTGCAGGATTGGTCTGAAAAATGGCTAATATAATTTAACCCTACCATATGAAAAATTCTGAAAATCGGGGAATTGCAAATACAACCAGACACAGAGTACAGGTTTGGTGGACAAAGGCTGCAAATCTGTGATGGAGAAAAACCTCACGATGAGCATAGTTCTGAGCATATCCCCTCAGCCGATATTATCAGAACAGCCACCTCAATAAATGCAAGACTAGCAATGTTAAGGGTGATTTTCAGGAACTTTCTCAAGGAGTCCTTCGTAACATTATATATGGAATTTGTAAGGTACAACTTGGAGTATGCGCCACCATATCGCATCCACATTTGAGAACCTGCAAAAACAAAAACAAAACAGGAAAAGTTCAAAAGGCTTTTAACAAGATTAGTCCAAGAGCTAAGGGAATATGAGCTATAGCTAGAAGCTAAACAAACTACGCTCGATGACATTAGAGGATGGAAGGACCAGGGAAGACAAGGTCTTGGGTACAGTAGGGAACAGGTGAAAGTTTAAAACACAGATATGTTACATGGATGTTACAAATATTTTTTTAGCATCGAAGTGGTCAGAAAGTAGAATGACCTATGGCAGCAAAGTGGAAGAGAATGACTACATAATTTTAAGAAAAAGTATGATAGGGCTAATGAAGCCATGAGAGAGATAAGAGATTAGCGGCCAGTGGGGAAGCAGTGCCAGGAGTTGGGTCACAACTCCTGCAACCACAATAAAGAGAGTACATACACACATGCACACAACAAAAGAATTGCTTCCATGGTAGGATGAAATTGGAATTTACAGTGTTCAAGTCTGTGGAAGATAAAAAAATGTATAGAATACGAGCTACACAAAAGCTAAAAATTATGAGTAACGAAGCAAAGTTAAAAAAACACTAATAAAGAGAGGGAAAAATAGTAGATTAAAAATGATACGAGACAACAAAAGCTGAAGATTTCTAACCATCAATGACAGGAAAAAGGAGACCACAAGTGAAAGATAAGACAATATCGGTGCCATAATGTACATGAAAGATATTTTTACTAAGAAAAATAATTAAGGATTGGGAGGAAATTTGAGACACAAAGTGTCATAACCATGGTATTTTTTACAAGATATGAAATGTATTAAATAAATACTCAAGGCGGAATAGCAGGAGTACATGTATGGTTAGCTGGTTGGTTAATAACATTGACGGCATATCGACTACACAAGAGACATTAAGGCCTTTTCACCACCTCACAGTAATACTTTAAGCCTTTTCACCACCTCACAGTAATACTTTAAGCCTTTTCACCACCTCACAGTAATACTTTAAGTCTTTTCACCACCTCACAGTAATACTTTAAGCCTTTTCACCACCTCACAGTAATACTCTAATCCCCAAAATAGAGATTAAAGGAAGTTCTCATCATATCAACGCTGATCGAAATGCATCCCTCAGGGAATATATCCTGTGATATCTATGGTCTTGTAACTACAAGCAAGTACTCACATACAGGTTATTACATAAAGGAAGTACTCACATACAGGTTATTACATAAAAGCAAGTACTCACATACAGATTATTACATAAAGCAAGTACTCACATACAGGTTATTACATAAAGGAAGTACTCACATACAGGTTATTACATAAAGGAAGTACTCACATACAGGTTATTACATAAAAGCAAGTACTCACATACAGGTTATTACATAAAAGCAAGTACTCACATACAGGTTATTACATAAAAGCAAGTACTCACATACAGGGTATTACATAAAAGCAAGTACTCACATACAGGTTATTACATAAAAGCAAGTACTCACATACAGGGTATTACATAAAAGCAAGTACTCACAGATATGTTATCACATATAGACCAGCAAATGTTTTCGTATACTATACATAGCAAATACAATAACAATAGAATTTAGACAAGGAGGAATTGTTTTTTTAATTATTTTATTGGTTTAAAATAATAATCAAGAGAATACAAGATAAAGTATATATGAAAGAAAAAATATTACAATGAGATATTTTATCTTTGAAATAAAATGGTAATAGTAAGAAAACAGAGGATCTAACATTGATCTGAACTTGCTCTTACTGTGTTCCTAGCTTATATACATAGTGAACAGACAAAAAAAAAGTACGAAACAATTAATGCATACTACAATAATTCTAATCATAATGAAAATTATTATTTTTATCCTTAGAAAACTTTGATAGATTACTCCAAAATAATGACAAATGGCTAATAGAATTTAACGTAGTTAAATATTTTATATTAGAAATTGGAGTAAGGAAAAAAATGCCACACGAAGTATATAAATGTTCATATAAAATGTTCAAAGTATCTGTCAGTGCAATGGATCTATGAAAATTTCAAAACAGCTTAAACATATATGAATCGTAAAATATTAACCGGAAAGTAAAGAATAAATGTGGCGTCCTCATTTACAGAAACACGAACATCAAACAATAAAAGTTCAAAGATGCAAAACAAAGTATTTTGCACAGCTAAGAAATATATGTTACACAAAAAGATTGAAAACACTGAAGTTGTTTGTGTTGCTTGATAGGAAGAACAGGGAAACACATTATAACCACAGCTTGGACACCAAGCACGAGTAATAATGTTTTCTCAAATTGTAGTGTTGCATAACGTTAGTCTTCTACTGGCACTTACAATTACGAAAAATCGATTTGAGAATGAATACGAGAAATAGATATGAGATATGAGAAACAGATAACCGAACACATCGAGCGGTGAACCTCACTGTCAGGCTACGAATCTTCTTTGTTATCAAAGGTTAGTTCTACAACTAATACCACTGTCATTAATACTACTAGTATTAATTCTTCTACTGTGACTACTGCTTTCACTTCTAACACTACTTTTACTAATACTAGTACTACTATTGCTACCACTACTATTATACTGCTACTGCTTCTGCTACTAGTGCTGCTGATACTAACTATACTACTATTGATACTTCTACTGTTACTACTGTTGCTGTTGCTGCTAATCTTGCTGTTGCTACTGTTGTTACTTCTGCAGCTGTTTCTTCTGCTGTTGCTGCTCCTGCTACTACTGTTGGTGTTACTGTTGCAGCTGCTTCTTTTGTTGTTGCTACTAATGTTGCAGTTGTTGCTGCTGTTGCTGCTGTTGCTACCACTATAGCTAAGATTTCATCCTCTTTTACTTCATCATCTATAATAATTATAACTATTTGTAAAAATGATTAATATAATAATAATAATAATAATAATAATAATAATAATAATAATAATAATAATAATAATAATAATAATAATAATAATAATAATAATAATAATAATAATAATAATTGTAATACTACTTAAAAGAAGAAGTAGAAGAAAGAAGAAGGATAAGAAAAAAGAACAGGAATGAAAAGAAGAACAAGAAAGATAAGAAAAAAGAAGAGGGAGAAAATGAAGATGATAAAGGAGAAGAAGAAGTGACTTTACTTTTTTTCTAAAGAAATTCGTCCCTTTTAATTTACAACTCATTATTTCTTTTAAAAAAATGGATACATATATACTACATCATAAGCAGAATCCAGTGATCCTCAATCCTGAGAGTCTCTAGTATTAGCTTCTCCTATGAATTTCTTACTTTATAAGCTAATTCGTCCATTTTAATTTACTTCTGCATTTTTTCTTAAAAAAAACTGATACTTATAATACTTAAGAACAAAATAGTACAAGGGTTTAAAAGATGTAGTATGAAATTTCTTAAAAAGAAAAGGAAGAACTGCAGCTCGTGAGTTCAACCTGGTGACTTTGATGACACCAGCACCTGATCTCACTGTCTGGCTACGAATCTTCCTGGTTAGTGAAGGTTAGTACTACTACTAATACTACTGCTTTTACTACTACTACTACTACATTTTTTACTACAGCTTCTGTTAGCACTTCTAAAACTAACTTTACTAATGTTACTGCTGCTATTATCACTAACACTACTGATTTTACTACTAATTCTACCACTACTTTCACTACTTCTACTTTCACTAATATTACGATATTCTTAATTTGTAACAGGCGATGTTAGTCTAGGGAAAGAATTTTTCTCCAGTAATATCGTAATAAGAACCGTTCTGAGGATATGATTTATATCAATGAGGAGATCGAAAACACTTTGATAAAATATTATTTTAATACTACGTTATTTAGTTAAGGTAGTTCTTGTGTACCTTTTTCTTATATATTTTGTATATACTTAAACCTTACACACAACTTATAGATTAATAAACATGAGCAAATAAAGTAATATGGACTCTATTTTCTGAGCTATTAAATGTTGACTAGAACAGAAGAAGTCTCTAAACAGATAGAGTACTTTTTTTTATGATGAAAAGTTGACCAGATCTCACAATGTAGACTAAAGAGTATAACTCTAGTACAATTGCTTGTCCAAGTGAGTAAGCGACGTTGTCCTTTTCTATAAGGAGAGAGGCAATGAACTAACTACTCTAATACACTCACCTCTGAAGTCAGCTCGCGTCAGGCGAGTAGCCACCAGAGGTGAGGTCATACAAACATTGAATGATAGTTACCACTGGTACGATACCTGGGTACACACATAAATATATATATATATATATATATATATATATATATATATATATATATATATATATATATATATATATATATATATATATATATATATATATATATATATATATATATATATTTTTTTTTTTTTTTTTTTTTTTTTTTTTTTTTTTTCAACAAGTCGGCCGTCTCCCACCGAGGCAGGGTGACCCAAAAGAAAGAAAATCCCCAAAAAGAAAATACTTTCATCATCATTCAACACTTTCACCACACTCATACATAATCACTGTCTTTGCAGAGGAGCTCAGATACGACAGCTGAGAAAAGTCCCTCCCAGCTGTCACTATCTCAGACCCTCCTTTAAAGTGCAGGCATTGTACTTCCCATTTCCAGGACTCAAGTCCAACTAAATCAATTAACTGGTTTCCTGAATCCCTTCACAAAATGTTACCCTGCTCACTCCAACAGATCGTCATGTCCCAAAACCATTCGTCTCCATTCACTCCTATCTAACACGCTCACACATGCTTGCTGGAAGTCCAAGCCCTTGCCCACAAAACCTCCTTTACCCCTTCCCTCCAACCTTTTCTAGGACGACCCCTACCCCGCCTTCCTTCCCTACAGATTTATACGCTCTCCAAGTCATTCTACTTTGATCCATTCTCTCTAAATGACCAAACCACCTCAACAACCCCTCTTCAGCCCTCTGACAAATACTTTTAGTAACTCCACACCTTCTCCTAATTTCCACATTCCGAATTTTCTGCATAATATTTACACCACACATTGCCCTTAGACAGGACATCTCCACTGCCTCCAGCCTCCTCCTCGCTGCAGCATTTGCAACCCATGCTTCACACCCATATAAGAGTGTTGGTACCACTATACTTTCGTACATTCCCTTCTTTGCCTCCATGTTTAACGTTTTTTGTCTCCACAGATACCTCAATGCACCACTCACCTTTTTTCCTTCATCAATTCTATGGTTAACCTCATCCTTCATAAACCCATCCGTTGACACGTCAACTCCCAAATATCTGAAAACATTTACTTCTTCCATAATCCCTCTCTCCAATGTGATATCCAATTTTTCTTTATTTAAATCGTTTGATACCCTCATCACCTTACTCTTATCTATGTTCACTTTTAACTTTCTACCTTTACACACTCTCCCAAACTCGTCCACTAACCATTGCAACTTTTCTTTAGAATCTCCCATAAGCACAGTATCATCAGCAAAAAGTAACTGTGTCAACTCCCATTTTGCATTTAATTCTCCATAATTTAATCCCACCCCTCTCCCCAACACCCTAGCATTTACTTCTTTTACAACCCCATCTATAAATATATTAAACAACCATGGTGACATTACACATCCCTGTCTAAGACCTACTTTTACCGGGAAGTAATCTCCCTCTCTCCAACACACCCTAACCTGAGCCTCACTATCCTCATAAAAACTCTTTACAGCCTTCAGTAACTTACTACCTATTCCATACACTTGCAACATTTGCCACATTGCTCCCCTATCCACTCTATCATATGCCTTTTCTAAATCCATAAATACAATAAAACTTCTCTACCTTTATCTAAATACTGTTCACATATATGCTTCACTGTAAACACTTGATCTACACATCCCCTACCCACTCTAAAGCCTCCTTGCTCATCTGCAATCCTACTTCTGTCTTACCTCTAATTCTTTCAATAATAACCCTGCCATACACTTTACCTGGTATACTCAGTAAACTTATTCCCTATAATTTTTACACTCTCTTTATCCCCTTCCCTTTATATAAAGGAACTATACATGCCTCTGCCAATCCCTAGGTACCTTCCCCTTTCATACATTTATTAAACAAAAATACCAACCACTCCAGCACTATATCCC
>WNWK01006574.1:86547-104243 GCA_009830355.1 Cherax destructor | reverse complement strand
CTATAGAAGGGGGGGTGGGGGGAAAGGGGGTGAGTGGTGGAATGAAGAAAAAGGGTGTGATAAAAAAAAAAAAAATACATAGGGGTTTTTTACAAAAAAAAGGGAAGGGGGGTTTGGGGGAAAAAAGAAAGGTAAAGAGGGGGGAAAAAGAAAAGAGCGGATGAAAGATGGGGAGGCTCTGTCAAAAATTTTGTGAAAACAAAAAAAATTTTTGGAGGAGATAAAAATAAAAAGGGGAAACGAAGGTTTTAGTTAAAAACAGTGGGAGTTAGTAGATGGGACTGGAGGTATTGGGTAGATGGCGGGAATAAGGAACTTTTAAATGTCGATGAAAAGGGGCGGTAATTTCGAAAATGGCCAGGGAGTAAACATCGTTTAGGAGTGAAGACAGGATGTGGTTGGGGAGTCGTGGGCATTAGTAGAATAAAAGGGGGTAAACCTGGAACGGGGGATCATGACAGAAAGGGTAAAGCGGGGGAATATAGTGCTGGAGTGGTTTGGGATTTTGTTTAATAAATGTAGAAAAGGGGGAAAGGGACCTAGGGTTTGGGAGAGACATGTATAGTTCCTTTATATAAAGAAAGGGGATAAAAAGGGGTAAAAATTATAGGGAATAAGTTTATTGAGTATACCAAGTAAAGTGTATGGCAGGGTTATTATTGAAAGAATTAGAGGTAAGACAGAGAGTAGGATTGCAGATGAGCAAGGAGGTTTTAGAGTGGGTAGGGGATGTGTAGATCAAGTGTTTACAGTGAAGCATATATGTGAACAGTATTTAGATAAAGGTAGAGAAGTTTTCATTGCATTTATGGATTTAGAAAAGGCATATGATAGAGTGGATAGGGGAGTAATGTGGCAAATGTTGCAAGTGTATGGAATAGGTAGTAAGTTACTGAAGGCTGTAAAGAGTTTTTATGAGGATAGTGAGGCTCAGGTTAGGGTGTGTAGGAGAGAGGAGATTACTTCCGGTAAAGTAGGTCTTAGACAGGGATGTGTAATGTCACCATGATTGTTTAATATATTTATAGATGGGGTTGTAAAAGAAGTAAATGCTAGGGTGTTGGGGAGAGGGGTGGGATTAAATTATGGGGAATTAAATGCAAAATGTAGAATGACTTGGAGAGCGTATAAATCTGTAGGGGAAGGAAGGCAGGGTAGGGGTCGTCCTAGAAAAGGTTGGAGGGAGGGGGTAAAGGAGGTTTTGTCGGCAAGGGGCTTGGACTTCCAGCAAGCATGTGTGAGCGTTTTAGATAGGAATGAATGGAGACGAATGGTTTTTGGGACATAACGATCTGTTGGAGTGTGAGCCGGGTAACATTTTGTGAAGGGATTCAGGGAAACCAGTTAATTGATTTAGTTGGACTTGAGTCCTGGAAACGGGAAGTACAATGCCTGCACTTTAAAGGAGGGGTCTGGGATAGTGACAGCTGGGAGGGACTATTCTCAGCTGTCGTATCTGAGCGCCTCTGCAAAGACAGTGATTATGTGTGAGTGTGGTGAAAGTGTTGAATGATGATGAAAGTATTTTCTTTTTGTGGATTTTCTTTCTTTTTGGGTCACCCTGCCTCGGTGGGAGACGGCCGACTTTTTGAAGAAAAAAAAAAAAATCACCTACTGTCAAAGGACAAATGTGTGTGCACAGTGCAGACATTATTCTTAAATCTCTAAGTCATTTATAAACACTTTAGCCTTAGGAAAATTGGAAGCTTTGTGATGACGGACAGACATAAGAAAAGAAACTTTTACTGTAATTTCAATATTAACTACTTTTATTTTTAATCTATAATAGATTTCAGGGGAAAATGTTAAAGATGCTGTATTATAAAAAATTAGTAATAAACTATCAAAATATTGGTTATAAAGGACATGCAGTGATATGTGGCAGATGTGAAAAAGACTGTAGAGGTGACGAGCGAAGATTATCAATTCTACTCATAAGGAAAGTGCTCAGATTGATAACATTAATGGAGTAACGTTAAACCAATAGTGGTTGTGCAGCCCCTGAGGTACTGGGAAGCATTCAAGTTCAGTCCAGGGAAGGGAAGGACAGGTCCAATTGTAATTAAGTTTAATCCAAGGAAAGGGAGGGTTGCTCCAGTCCCTTGAACTAAGAATGCTTCACCAGTATCAAGGCATTCCCCTTGGATTACTGCCTACAGAACTTTGTCTACCCTAGATCCTAAGACTTCTACCTATGTATTGACAGGATTTCCTCTATTTGCTTGTCAAAGATTAACACATCATGGCTCTCTGATTCTGACACTTTATAACACTATTACTCTTCACTTTGTCTAAATACACCACATGTTGTAATTCTCACTATAGTAATGTAGAAACTACTAAACAGTAGGTATTATTAAACACAATGATACATTTATATGAGATTTTTCTTTTGTATAAATAGTAAATACAATTCCTGTATTACATAAAATAGTAAACCATATAAAAACTCTGCATAAATCTAACTTATTAGGTATGCTATGGCTAAGAAAGCTTTATTTTAAAACTGACAAATAACTCTAATAGTTGCTTTCTTATTATCACAATTAAATAAAAATAAATCATTACTGGGATATTGTACATAATAAATATTGGCAATGATAATATCCTCGATACAATAGTAAGATTTTAAATTATATATGATAAAAAGTTTGGGTAACACTATCACCTAAAAACTTATAATACTAAAATGTTTGATTAAAATATTTAGATCTGTGTCATTGTAAATCTGCCAAATTCTCATCTAGTGAAAATTAGCACTTGCACTGCATTAAAGAACTCTTTATTAAGTGGCCTGGTTCAGAACTTTTAAATAACAAATTTTACATTTCAACCATACTACTGAGTCTTATTTGCATTAAACAGAATGCACTTAAAATCATACAGTATAGTATTCACTAAAAACTATTTTGGTTGTTATACAAATTCACTGGTGAAGTGAACACCAGGTAAATCCAAGAGTACCTTTTAAATATAAGTATAAAATACTATTTAGCTCATTTTACTATTCTCATTTTAATCATACAAAGCACCGCCTCACCATAATAAAATATAAAAATATATTTATACAGTATATATAAAACTATATTAGTATTGGTTATATAAATGATAAAAGTTTATCCATTACAGTAGAAAAATAAATGAATACCTGATATTAGTTGCATATTTCAGCAGTACTGTACTTATGTAAAGCTAAAAAAGAAAGTCATTTTCCTTTGTCATGTAAGGATAAAAGAACATGAAGTCTTAAACCTGGGATTAACAAATGTAACCCAAAAATACTGAAATGAGATTCTCGTATTTTTTTCCATACAGTGGACCCTCGGTTAACGAATACCCCGGAAATCGTGCAATTATGTAAGTATAATTTTGTAAGTTCTTGTGGAAGTGTATTTTTGGGGGTCTGAAATAGACTAACCTACGTGAAATTTTTCCTTAAGGGAGTAAATTCGTTCGGTAATGGCACTTGAGCAGACTTCAGGAGTGAAGTTTTTACGAAACTCGGGGGTCCACTGTATTTAATATTAAATAATACAACCTTTACTACAAGATCTCCCTACATGTGCACATAAAATGATTTCAAGTGTACATGTGCATATACACATAAAATTATATAATTCTGTACAACATTTCAATAGTTTTTGCCATTTAATCTGATTGGTATAAAAGAAATAAATATTTAAACGACTTGCAAGCGACATAACTGACAGGTTTTCATGGTTTTAACCTCGCAGCCCAATCATTATCAAATGATATTTTTATTTTTGCCTTATTATAATACAGCCACTTGTAACTACAGCATATTTGTTATGGTACAGTCAATCCTTGCTTAACTAACATTTGCAAAACTTTATTTTGAATAATGACTGAAAACAAACCTCAAACTTTCCTCCCACTTAAACCTTCCCACTTGAATACTGACCTCATTCCAGAGGGCAACAATCAACAAACTGGGTGTGAATGCACATGCTGCTATTTTCCTACCATACATTAGTATCTTTTATATACAGTGGACCCCCGAGTTTCGTAAAAACTTCACTCCTGAAGTCTGCTCAAGTGCCATTACCGAACGAATTTACTCCCTTAAGGAAAAATGTCACGTAGGTTAGTCTATTTCAGACCCCCAAAAATACTTTTCCACAAGCACTGACAATATTATACTTACATAAATGTACGATTTCCGGGGTTTACGAAACTCGGGGGTCCACTGTATATATGTAAAAAAAAAAAAAAAACCTGGTGAACATTTCCCCTTAATTGTAATAAAATTCCACATTCGTCCAAATTATACCAAACAAACAGAGTCCTATCAAATGAGCAAATACCACAAATAAATGCATCTGATAAAGTGAAAATTGAGAAAAATAAGAATAAACATAGATGTAGTGAGTGGGTATGTAGGAGCACCAGCAGCAGCAGTTGTAGTGGTGTGTGGTGTGTGTCAGGCATAGTAGCATGTTCAAATATGAGAATATCTACCTCGAATCCCAGAGCTGTACAAATAATAATTGCTGTATCATATCTTTATTAGGAGCCGTTACTACATAGCGCCCTATCTGCAACTATTTGTGTTAAGTAAATGGGGGTAAAAGAAATTACCAGCAAAAATTACAGATTGATGGGTAGCAAGCCTCCCTCCAATAACGAATACAGTATAATTTGATAAAACAACTCAGAAGTGTAGTAGAAAATTATATCATCATTATTATACAGTATGTATGTGGAGGGAAGGGGTAAAGGAGGTTTTTGTGGGCGAGGGGCTTGGACTTCCAGCAAGCATTTGCGAGCGTGTTAGATAGGAGTGAATGGAGACGAATGGTTTTTGGGACATGACGATCTGTTGGAGTGTGAGCAGGGTAACATTTTGTGAAGGGATTCAGGAAAACCAGTTAATTGATTTAGTTGGACTTGAGTCCTGGAAATGGGAAGTACAATGCCTGCACTTTAGAGGGGTCTGAGATAGTGACAGCTGGGAGGGACTATTCTCAGTTGTCGTATCTAAGCTCCTCTGCAAAGACAGTGATTATGTATGAGTGTGGTGAAAGAGTTGAATGATGATGAAAGTATTTTCTTTTTGGGGATTTTCTTTCTTTTTGGGTCACCCTGCCTCGGTGGGAGACGGCCGACTTGTTGAGAAAAAAAAAAAATGTGTATTTAAAAAAGTACCAAGCTTTTGAATAGTGTGTTGAGTGAAATTACTGGATGCCATAGTTAAACTGTTGCTGAAGTCAGCATCAACAGTGTTCAAACACTGAAAACCTGGCCGTAGACAAAAATAAAAACTCTGTGTTTTTTCTATTTTTTTTTTCTCATTGCATCTGTTTTTTGCTCTCATGGTCTCAGCAGCTAATACTACATAATACATTGTATCTAAAACTGTCTTGTTAAGGAAGTGCAAGGATAAGAGATCACTAAAGTAAATTAATGGCAGTGGCTCACTTCTCAGAGAAAAGACACTGTCAACTGGGAACAGGAAGGAATGGGATATATATATATTTCTTTAACACATTGGCTGTCTCCCACCAAGACAGGGTGATCCAAAAAAAAAGAAAAACCCAAAAAGAAAGAAAAACCCCAAAAAAAAGAAAAACCCAAAAAGAATGAAAAAAATTTCATCATCATTCAACACTTTCACCATCACTCATACATAATCACTGTCTTTGCAGAGGCGCCCAGATACGACAGTTCAGATGTCCCTCCAAACTGCTAATATCCCAAACCCCTCCTTTAAAGTGCAGGCATTGTACTTCCCACCTCCAGGACTTAAGTCCGGCTAACCGGTTTCCCTGAATCCCTTCACAAAATATTACTCAACAGCTCACACTCCAACTCACACTCCAACAGCTCATCAGGTCCCAAAAACCATTTGTCTCCATTCCTCCTATCATAACACGCTCACAAATGCCTGCTGCATGTCCAGGCCCCTTGCACACAAAACCTCTTTTACCCCTCCCCTCTATCCTTTCCTAGGACGACCCTTACCCCTCCTCCCCTCTACTACAGATTTATACAAAAAGGCACAATAATGTGACTGGAACAATACACAAATAACCTGCACTTTGTAAATGGTCAAAGTCAGACTGAAACGTCATCGTAAGTTCCTGTCTCCTATGTGCAGGTTATTTGTGTACAGATTTATACACCCTCTAAGTCATCCTATTTTGCTCCATCCTCTCTAAATGACCAAACTACCTCAACAACCCCTCTTCAGCCCTCTGAATAATACTTTTAGTAACTCCACACCTAATTTCCACACTACGAATTCTGTGCATAATGTTTACACCACACACGCTCTTAGACACGACATCTCCACTGCCTCCAGCCTCCTTCTTGCTGCAGCATTTACAACCCATGCTTCACACCCATATAAGTGTTGGTACCACTATACTCTCATACATTCCCTTCTTTGCCTCCATGGATTATGTTTTCCGTCTCCACAGATACCTCAATGCACCACTCACTTTTTTTCCTTCATCAATTCTATGGTTAACATAGTCCTTCATACACCCATTTGCTGACAAGTCTACTTCCAAATATCTGAACACATTCACTTCTTCCATACTCCCTCCATCCAATGTGATATCCAATTTTTCCTTTACCTAACTCGTTTGATACACTCATCACCTTACTCTTATGAAAATGAATTTCTCATCTATGCAGTGCATAGTTATGAATTTCATCCCCCCAAAGAAAACGAATTAAATATGGAATATTACTGCCATGGTTTCTCTCTCAGGTTAATGTGTGCGTATATGGGAAAATGAGATTTACTGAATGCAGTTATCACTTAATGAACCTTTCTGTCTTGTATTTATCTCGGTTGCTAAGCAAGGATTGACTTATTCATGCAATACTGTACGTATATCCATATTTTTTTTTAACTCACCAACTGTCTCCTGCCAAGGCAGAATGCCATATAAAAAAAAAAAAAAAAAATGAAGAAAACCATTAGCCTGAGAGATAGTTTAATTGTACTTCAAAACTGCATCTGGAATCCTTCACCAATATTATTAGTGATCAGTACAAGCATTCACTGATTATATTTCAAATTTAGTAGTATTTTCAACAATCAGTTTTGCAGGCATGGGTGGATAGAGATCTACCAAGTCAGGAAAAGCAACTTGAATAACAATAGCAGCTGCAATAAGGCACAGGAAAACTGCCAGACCAATCCACTTCAAAATGACTTCCCAGCGGTGCTCACGAAGATTCCGCAGTGTCACCATTCCCAGCAGAAGTCCAGCAGCAAATCCAGCAAGATGAGCCACATAACTAACCTGTAATTACACAAATATATTGGTACTCACAACTATTACTTATAAAATTATCAGTACTTTAACCCTTTCAGGGTCTGTTCCGTAGTTCTATGGTTTTGAAGGCAGGTCCAAGCCGTATAACTATGCCAAAATTCCAGTGGCTTCAAATTTAGTGCGAGAAGGCTGGTAGGCCAACATCTAAGAGAATGGGTCTGCATGGTCAGTGTGCACAGTAAACAAAAAATCTGGGCGCCCGCATATCATTGTGGGAACGCCATCTCAGTAAGCTTTGTTCACCATGCCTCACGGCAAGGACGTTCTCACTCCCCGGCGAATTGGGACTCTCCTGTTCCCAAGTGATAGTTCCAACACTGATGGAAGTGGATCTGAAGATGAATTCTATGGTTTTGACCAATTTGTCACCGAAAGCAATGCTCAGGATATCGAAAATAGTGCCGAAAATCCTGACGACCCTCAACCTTCCATCTCTGGTGCTGGTGTGTCTCAGTCACGTTCAGTTGTACCTCGTTGCAAGAGAAAACTATTTTTGCGTGGCCAGGCCTCGGATATGAGTAATAGTGATGATAGTGACGTGGACTTTGATTTTATTGTTCTTGATGATCATTCGAGTAGATAGTGAGGAATCATATTCACCAGTGAAGCGTCAGTACAGTGGACCCTCGACTTTCGGTCGGTCCGAGTATCGGTGATTTTGAGTTTTGATGGCTTTTTTCGGTCCAATTTTCCCTTGCCAACCGGTCATTCCCTCGACTATCTGTCCGAGTACCAGACCTGTCCACCTACCCGCGCTTGCGCCTCGCCGCGCAGGCGTCGTGAGCCAGTCTAGCGTTGTTTACCATTGAGATCATTATTATAATAAAGAAGTGCTAAACCACAGGGGTTATACAGCGCGGCTGGACAGGACAGGATGCAGGGAGAATGGGTTGTAAGAGGGAGATTACCATTGAGAGAACATTACCCAGCGCGCTCATTCAAACATTTCACAATAAATTTATTGTGTTTATTGCTGGTTTAGTGATTGTCACTGTGAAATAAGCCACCATGGGTCCAAAGAAGCTTCACAAGTCGATAAAGGATATAGCACCAGCCAGCGATAAAGTGTTGCATAAGTTAAGCAATTAAGCGATAGAAAATGACGACACGAAATTAACTCCTACATTGTTGTTTGAGGAATATAGGGGCACTGACAAGAGCGCCACCCTCTGCCACCATCTCCTCCAAGGTAAGTGTAAATATTTCTTATTTATATAAGTGTGAATATTTCTTATTTATAAATTAAAGTGTAAATATTTCTTATTTATAAATTAAAGTGTAAATATTTCTTATTTATAAATTATGTACATTGTTTGTGTGAATAGTGGTGATGGCCTGTTGCTGCCACCCACCACGGCTTATGGTCAGTGGGCCTTATAAACCCAACAACAACACACTACCACCAGTCCTTACATTCATAATGACATGTTTTATTCATTCCAGAGTTTATATCATGTTTCTATGTTATTAATATTGTTTATTACGTCATATTAGATAAATTGTGCTAGATAAATAAGCTGTAGAGTTGATATTATTGTCATATTGAAGGACTATCTTGTCCTGCCTCCAAACAAACTCTCCCGACTCTCTCACACGCCAACAAGAGTCTTCAATAAAGGTAAAACTGATTTAACTGTTCATTTATCAATTAAAATTAGTGCTTTATATTTATTTCTCATTGTTTTCTCTATGTAAAACTATAGTATTTATTCTTTAAAAAAATGAATTTTTGGTGAATATTTTTGGGTGGAACGGATTAATTGTATTTACATTATTTCTTATGGGAAATAAGGGTTCAAAAATTGGCCAGTTCGATTTTAGGCCTAGCTCCTGGAACGGATTAGGGCCGATTTCTGGGGGTCCACTGTAATAAGAATTGTAATAATCATTTAACTGGTGCAAATATTATCAAGGATGGCAGTGAATACAGTTTCGAATTTTTCCCAGGCATCATTTACTTCCATGCAACTTGCTATCACTGTCCAATCATATTAGTGTAGCCTATTTACCAGTATTTCTTTACTGTAGTTTCTAGTTAACCTCATTTTTATTGTCCTGTGTAGGCCCATCAGTTCCCTAATGATTTTCCTGGTGCAATAAATGACGAGATGATCACTAAGGCCTGTGGTAATGACACCTGACTAACTAATGTTCTCAGAGCGGTTACAAAGTACGTACAGTAGTACCTCAGCATACGAGCAGCTCCCAACTCGAACAATTATGTAAGTGTATTTTTGCAAGTGCTTTTGTAAGCGTATTTATTGGGTCTGAAACGGATTAATCTAATTTACATTATTCCTTATGGGAACAAATTCGTTCGGTATCGGCACTCGAACAGCCTTCTGGAACGAATTAAGCTCGTAACCTGAGGTACCACTGTATGTGGTTGATTAACCCTTTGACTGTCGGAGGCCCCATTCTGAAACTGTCATTCTATGTCGAAAAATTTTGGAAAAAAAATTATTTTTTCTTATGAAATGATAGAGAATCTTTTCCCGATGGTAATGACACCAAAAGTATGAAATTTGGTTGAAAACTTACGGAATTACGCTCTCGCAAAGTTAGCGATGTCAGTGATATATACGCATCGGCGATTTCGCCGACTTTGAGCCCTATTTTCGGCCAATTCCATTGTTCCAGTCGACCAAACTCATAGCTATTTCTTTAGAACTCCATTTGTTCTATCGATTGAGTACAAGAAATCACCAATTTACCGATTTCAACTACCCATTAAAGTGGTCAGAAAATGGCAATTTTGCCAATTTCATGCAAAATAAAAAAGATGTCAATTTCAAAACAGGGTCCAGAATAAACAATGCAGACATTCCTGGCACTAAAATAAGATGTTATCTGTTCATTAGTCACGTCTTTAGGCCCCTCTTACATTATTCTTGCTTTCTATTTTGATTTTTTATTCACACAAAAAATAGAAGATTTATTCTTATGCAGACTATTGCATTATTGTAAAAATGGTATAAATAATATCTGTGCACTTGTGAAAGAATATTAGACTCACCAGTTGATGTGTATTGGACGCGTGGCGTGATTTGTTTACTTTTGAACATTGGCAAAAATCGAACATTTCCGCTACTTTGAGCTCAATTTCAAGATCGTTTACATTATGAAACTAATTAAAATCATCTCTATTCCTGTAATATGTTTTCCATTCTATCAAATGAGACCACGAAAAAGAGAATACAACCATAAATACTATACGAAAATACACCTCAAAGTCGGCGTTTTAATCCAAAAACACGGTCGAAGTTTTTTTTTTCTCATTATGCACTGCTTGCTGCAGGATTTTCTTTTATACTGTGCACACTGACCACACAGACCCATTCTCTCACATGTGGGCCTACCAGCTTTCTCCCGTTTGATTTGAAGCCGCTAGAATTTGTGAGTATATATACGTCCGAAACACTGGCTCATAAGACGTATATATACGACCGAAACAGTCAAAGGGTTAAGGTCGCTGAGAACTGTGTGATCTGGGTTGGTGTATTAATTAGCTGAGTGTAACTATTTAAACCTAGAATTTGCTTATACTGTGTCTTTTTACATAGCCCATTATTTTGCTGTTGAAAACAGATACAGTGGTCCCTCCGTTTTCGTGCTTAATCCGTTCCTGAGGGATGCACTAAAACTGAAACCATTTTCCCCATAAGAAATAATGGAAATTCAATTAATCCGTTCCAGAAACCCAGAAGTTTGGAAAAAAAAAAATTGGGGGGCCTTAAAGATAGATTTACATGCACAAATGAATGAAATGAATGTGGCACTTACCTTTATTGAAGACTGATGTTGCTGGATTGAAGAGAGGGAGGAGGGGAGAGGGAAGAGAGGCTATTGTTTGGAAGGGGAATCCCCTTCCATAAGGAATTTAGGTACCAAGTCCTTATCTGGGGTCACTTCCCTACATGCCTGCTACACTCCCTGCCTGCTACACTCCCTGCACACATGCTACACTCCCTGCACGCATGCTACACTCCCTGCACGCATGCTACACTCCCTGCATGCATGCTACACTCCCTGCATGCATGCTACACTCCCTGCATGCATGCTACACTTCCTGCATGCATGCTACACTCCCTGCATGCATGCTACACTCCCTGCCTACATGCTACACTCCCTGCATACATGCTACACTCCCTGCATGCCTGCTCACTCCCTGCATGCCTGCTACACTCCCTGCATGCCTGCTACACTCCCTGCATGCCTGCTACACTCCCTGCATGCCTGCTACACTCCCTGCATGCCTGCTACACTCCCTGCATGCTGCTACACTCCCTGCATGCATGCTACACTCCCTGCATGCATGCTACACCTCCTGCATGCATGCTACACTCCCTGCATGCATGCTACACTCCCTGCATGCATGCTACACTCCCTGCATGCATGCTACACTCCTGCATGCATGCTACACTCCCTGCATGCATGCTACACTCCCTGCATGCATGCTACACTCCCTGCATGCATGCTACACTCCCTGCATGCATGCTACACTCCCTGCATGCATGCTACACTCCCTGCATGCATGCTACACTCCCTGCATGCATGCTACACTCCCTGCATGCATGCTACACTCCCTGGATGCATGCTACACTCCCTGGATGCATGCTACACTCCTTGCATACATACTACACTCCCTGCATGCCTGTTACACTCTTAAATTCCATCATGTTTCTCACTTTCTTTACCAAAGGACTGGCACTAGGAGCTTTCTTTGGGCCCATCGTAGCTTATTTAGTAGTCACACACAATAATCAAAGGCCAAAAACAATGAATTATTAATAAATGTTTTGTATGAACTCCTGGGATGATGTTCACTCAAGCATAAACAATGCTACACTGCGTGACAATGTGCGTGGGTGGCGGTCTAGCGAGCTTTGTATGTGCGGGGCACTGGTGGACAGGTTCAGTACCAAGCACGAAAACGGAGGTAATACACGAAAACAAAGGTAAAATTTCCCCGAAAAAACTGCACGAAAACTGAAACACACGAAAACGGAGGGACCACTGTACCGAAGTTTCCCAGTACAGTGGACCCTCGGTTTTCATTCAAAATTCTTTCCAGAATGCTGTTCAAGTGCTGTTACCGAACGAATTTGTTCCCATAAGGACAAATGTAAATTAGATTAATCATTTCAGACCCCCAAAAATACACATACAAAAGCTCTTACAAAAATACACTTACATAATTGTTCGAGTTAGGAGGTGAACGAAAACCGAGGGTCCACTGTATTACTGTCTCGCAGCTGTTATCAATTCCGGACAAGACTCTCGAAAAGTCTTCTAAGAACTGGTAAAAATGTAAAAAAAAATGTATCAACATTTCGTTTTTTTTCTTCTCAGCTATATTTCTCTTAACCCTTTCAATGTCGAGATTCCTGCTGTCAAACTTGCTCTCAGTGTCGAAGAATTAAAAAAAAATCTTATGAAATGATAATGAATCTTTTTCTGAAAATAATGAAACTAAAAGTACGAAATTTGATGGAAAACTTACAGAATTATGCTCTCGCAAAGTTAGCTGTCTTGGCGATATTTACGCATCGGTGATTTCACCCACTTTGCACTCAATTTTTGGCCAATTCCATTGTTCCAGTCCAACAAACTCAGATATTTCGCTAGTATTCCTTCTATGGATTGAGTACAAGAAACTGCCCATTTACCTGTTTCTAATACCCAATAAAGTGATTAGAAATCGGCAATTTGCCCAATTTCATACAAAATTCAACAATTGCCAATTTAAAAATAGGGTTCAGAATAAACAATGTACACATTCTTGGCACTAAATAAAAAATTTCTCTGTTTCTTAGTCATGTCTCCAGGCCCCTCTTATATTGTTTGGTTTCATTTTGAATTTTTATTCACACATAAAATAGAAGATTTACTGTTATGCAGACTACTGCATTATTGTAATAATTATATAAATAATGTCAGTGCATTCCTAAATGTGTATTAGACTGGCCAGTTGGACGTGTATTGGAGAAGTGTACTCTGGAATATCGGCAAAAATTGAACATTTCCGCTACATTGACATTCCTGGCACTAAATAAACATTTCTTCTGTTTCTTAGTCACGTCTCCAGACCCCTCTTATATGTATTATGTTTGCTTCTCATTTTGAATTTTTATTCACACAAAAAATAGAAAATTTACTGTTATGCAGACTACTGCATTACTGTAATAATTGTATAAATAATGTCAGTGTATTCCTAAATGCGTATCAGACTTGTCAGTTGGATGCGTACTGGACAAGTATACTCTGGACGCATATTACACAAGTGTACTCTAGAATATTGGCAAAAATCAAACATTTCTGCTATTTTGAGCTCAATTTCAAGCTACTTTCAGTCCTAAAACTAATCAAAATCATGTCTATTTCTGTAATATATCTTCCATTCTATCAAATGAAACCAAGAAAATGAGAATATAACCATAAAAACCATACGAAAATACACCACAAATTCGCCGATTTAAACCAAAAACATGGTTGCAGTTTTTTTTCTCATGCGCTGAGTGCTGCAGGATTTTTTATATGGTGCACACTTACCACAGACCCATTCTCTCATATCTAGGCCCAAATTAACCACTCACAGTTTATCTGAGTGAGCTGAGCTCATGGTGTCATACTACGGGACTGATACTGGCTTCAAAGCCATGATACAATGGGACCGACACTGAAAGGGTTAAAATTCACTTAAGTCCTATATAAAAAAATTAAGATTAAAAAAAAGAAAATGGAATTTGCACACCTCATACAACCTGCTCAAGATGTGAATTAGAATTAGAATTTTGCAAACTGGCACCTTTGCATGTCAATATAATTCCAAAGTTTCCTCTAAATAAGACATATCAGTGATGAAGGCTGGAAGCTGATCTAATGAAGGATTCACAAATTATTTCATAAAAACTAATTTCAATTTTCATTTTTTTTAATAAAATTTTCAAATTTCCTGATATTTTATCTAAGATAAACACCACTGATAAAATTATGTATAGGAATAATAAATATAATCTCTAAACAAAAGATTAACAAGCTTAAGGTGAAATTGCACATGAAATCATTATCATATAAATACTTACTCTTGTAGTTGTTTTGGTAAGGGTCATGTATGCAAACACCCCAATATCTGTAGCCATCAGTGTTATAAGAACCAACAGCCGAGCCCAGTTTAATGGCATTTCAGCCCAGTTGATGATGATGTTAGCCAGGTGAGCAGCTATAAGTGCATAGCAGCCTCCAGATGCACCCACCAGATATGACTGTGGAGTGGAAACTTATATAAGCCAACATACTAAGCACATGCACACAAACACTGACAGTCATTTGGTGGACTTCACGTACTTTTGAGAATTAAACGACAATCATGAGTTAAAAAAAATTATAAACATTATACGTACAATATCTCTGAAACCAAAATAGCGTGTGTAACAACCAATGTGTAATTATGTATCAATCTGTAGCTACTGGAGCAGACCTGAACCCATGGCATTCTAATGTTGGCATCTCTTGTTTATTGGTGTATAGTATATGTACAGTAGCATTGTATTCTCCACTAATGATACAGTAGGGTCCAACTTATACGGCAGGTTAGGTTCCATGCTACTGCCAAAAAGCAGACATAGCCAGAAAGTAGAATGCCATTTTTTTCCACTTATAAATGATATAAATGCCTGATAACAAGTTTATACTAACATATATTAAGTTAGCAATAGAACTTGGCATTAAAAAACAAAAAGTAAAATACACACACAGTACACTCATTACTTACCTTAAAATATTTGTCGGCTTAATGTAGGGTGAAAGGTGAGTAGAATTTATTGTAAGAGGTCAGGTGTGGTAGGTATGGCCACCCTGCTCACACATCATATACATTTAAAAGAGCCCTAGAGTGAAAGAATGCATATACAGTACACTCATTATTTACCTTAAAATATTTGTCAGCTTAATGAAGGGTGAAAGGTGAGTAGAATTTATTGTAAGAGGTCAGATGTGGTAGATATGGCCACCCCACCCATATGTAATATACATTTAAAGCACCCTAGAGCAATGAAATGCATATACAGTAAGTTTATTCAGGTACAGTATACACAAATATAGTTACATAGATTATCATACATAGCAGCATATGTGTAAAGAACCCAAGATAACCCAAAAAAATCAGAGTGACTTATTTCCATTGAGGTTTTATTAATACCTTATTATTATACTACAAAGGAAATAATATCTTATTATTATACTAGAAACGAGATATTATCATTATTACAGTATACAGTGGAACCCCGGCTAACGAAAAAACTTCATTCCAGAAGCCTGCTCAAGTGCCATTACCGAACGAATTTACTTCCTTAAGAAATAATGTCACGTAGGTTAGTCTATTTCAGACCCCCAAAAATACACTTCCACAAGCACTTACAATATTATACTTACATAATTGTACGATTTCCGGGGTGTTTGTTAGCCGGGGGTCCACTGTACTATAAAAAGATAATATCTTATTATCATACTATAAAGGATATACACAGTAGGGCCCCGCTTTATGGCATTCCGCTAATACGGACATTTCAAATTATGACCAAAACTCACTACAGTGGACCCCGAGTATCAGCTGTAATCCGTTCCAGGAGCTAGGCCTCAACTTGAACTGGAAAAAAGTCGAACTAATATTTCCCATAAGAAATAATGTAAATACAATTAATCCGTTTCCACCCAAAAATATTCACAAAAAAGTCATTTTTTTAAAGAATAAATACTAGTTTTACATACAGAAAACAATGAGAAATAATATAAAGCACCAATTTTAATGGATAAATGAATATTTAAAACAGTTTTACCTTTATTGAAGACTCTTGTTGGCATACGAGAGAGGCAGGAGAGTTTGTTTGGAGGCAGGACAAGATAGTCCTTCAACATGACACTAATATCAAATCTATGGCTTATTTATCTAGCACAATTCATCTAATATGACATAATAAACAATATTAATAACATAGAAACATGATATGTACTCTAGAATGAATAAAATATGTCATTACGAATGTGGGGTTTGGTTGTAGTGTGTTATTGTTGTTGGGTTTATAAGGGCCACTGACCATAAGCTGTACATATAGTGGTGGTGTTGGGCCTGGCAGCAGAAGCCACCACCACTATTCACACTGAAATAATGTACATAATTTATAAATAAGAAATACAGTGGTACCTCGGGTTACGAGTTTAATTCACTCCAGAAGGCTGTTCGAGTGCCGATACCGAACGAATTTCTTCCCATAAGGAATAATGTAAATTAGATTAATCCATTTCAGACCCCCAAAAATACACTTACATAATTGTTCAAGTTGGGAGATGCTCGTATGTCGAGGTACCACTGTATTTACACTTTAATTTATAAATAAGAAATAATCTACACTTGCCTTTTAAGATTATTAATATTATTATTATTATAATCAAATAGAAGCGCTAAACCACAGGGGTTATACAGCGCTGCAGGTTATTGTAGGATGCAGGGAGAGTGGGTTGTAAGAGGGAGATGGACGATTAGTAGGGTATGGAGTGCAAGATGACGGTGGATAGTGCAGGGGTGGAGGGTAGCAAGAGATCGAGGTAGAAGGGACTGAGGGAGGTGCTAGAGTTATAATCTTCAGAGTTTGTGTAGTAAGTCAGTTTCTGTCAAAAAGTCAATGAGAGAGTCAGGATTAAAGGAGGGTCCATCTGTAAGAAGGGAAGGTAAAGAAAGGGCCGCAGAGCGAAGACGTCGTTGGAGGTAAATTCTACGTGCTCGCTGATAGGGGGCAGTCCAACAGGATATGTCGAACAGACACTGGAACCTGACAATGCTCACAGAGAGGGCAGGGAGCCTCTCCATGAGATACCCGTGAGTAAGACGAGTGTGGCCGATGCGAAGACGGGAGAGTGTAGTCTCCCAACCTCGACATTGGTGACAAGAAGGCCAGAAACCTATAACCGGTTTAATTGAATGAAGTTTGTTATTCAGCAGGTCAGACCAGCGTTGTTGCCAACGGGTGCGAAGGTGGGTAGCAATGACCGCAAAATAGTCCGTGAAAGGAACACCTCTATATGAAACTGGTAGGTCATGTACTGCTGACCGCGCAGCAGTGTCTGCCTGTTCATTGCCCTGTACGTCAACATGACCAGGGACCCAACAAAAGACAATATCTTTATGCTTGCTAAAGATACGGCGTAACCAAAGGTGGATACGAAGAACTAGGGGGTGAGGTGTATCAATTTTACGGATAGCCTGTAAAGCACTAAGGGAGTCTGAAACGACCACAAATGGTGATACAGGCATAGATGCAATACGGATAAGTGCCACAAGAATGGCATACAATTCAGCCGTAAATATGCTAGCCGAGGGTAATAGATGCC
>WNWK01006574.1:0-86447 GCA_009830355.1 Cherax destructor | reverse complement strand
GTGACAAGAAAAGGCCAGAAACCTATAACCGGTTTAATTGAATGAAGTTTGTTATTCAGCAGGTCAGACCAGCGTTGTTGCCAACGGGTGCGAAGGTGGGTAGCAATGACCGCAAAATAGTCCGTGAAAGGAACACCTCTATATGAAACTGGTAGGTCATGTACTGCTGACCGCGCAGCAGTGTCTGCCTGTTCATTGCCCTGTACGTCAACATGACCAGGGACCCAACAAAAGACAATATCTTTATGCTTGCTAAAGATCAGGCGTAACCAAAGGTGGATACGAAGAACTAGGGGTGAGGTGTATCAATTTTACGGATAGCCTGTAAGCACTAAGGGAGTCTGAAACGACCACAAATGGTGATACAGGCATAGATGCAATACGGATAAGTGCCACAAGAATGGCATACAATTCAGCCGTAAATATGCTAGCCGAGGGTAATAGATGCCTCGTACGACGCTGTCCGGAAACACTGCTGCGAATCCGACGCCGTCAGATGACTTTGAACCATCGGTGTATACTGCGATGGCATGGGAATGAAACGGAAATGGTCTAGAAAGAAAGAGCGAGAAGCCGCTAGGCAGTTGGGCTTTGCGCAAGGTAGAGGAATAGAACAGACACGGACAGCAGGAACTTCCCAAGGGGTAGAGGAAAGGGTGAAGCCACATGAACATATAAAGGCGGAAGCTGAAGGGAAGACAAGTGAATGCAGGACGAAGAGAAAAGGGACGAAGTAAACAGGGCGACGAACAAATAACGAGCGTCTACTAACATCTGTGACAATCCTATACATGGAAGGATTGCGGAGGTCATGAGGAACATAATAGCGAATGCAATGTGCATCACGACGATCGGACAAGGATGGAATGTTCGCTTCTACATAGAGGCTCTCAACCGGGAAGAACGAAAAGCACCAAGGCATAAGCGTAATCCTGGTGATGGATGGGATTAAGGCTGGAAAGAGTGGCAGGAGAGGCTGCCGATATATCTGGTCACCATAATCGAGTTTCGATAGAATTAGGGCCGAATGTAGGCGAAGGAGAGTTCTACGATCAGCCCCCATGAAAGATGTGCGAGGGTTTTAAGGAGGTTCAGCCGGCTATGACAAGTCGCTTCAGAGAGGTAATGTGAGGTTTCCAGGACAATCTGCGGTCAAACAGGAGGCGAAAACCTGACTGTATCACGTTCTGGGATACGTGAGCCGTATAGGTACAATGGATGATCAGAGACCACTGAACGTCTAGTGAACGTAATTTGATGAGTTTTGCCACTAGAAAATTTAAACCCGTGAGTGGTGGCCCAATCAGAAACCCGGTTGATGGCATGCTGGAGGAAACTGCAATGAGGTGACAGTCAGCACCTGCACAAGCTATAGCAAAGTCATCCACATAGAGCGATGACCAAATATTGGATAGGAGAACAGATGCCAGATTATTTATAGCAAGCAGAAAAAGTGTTGTGCACAGAACACATCCCTGGGGAACACCTTCAGCTTGGACAAATTCCGGGAGAGTTCATTACTAACCCGGACCGGAAATGTCTGTCAGTTAAGAAAGCCTTAAGAAAGAATGGTAGGTTGCCTCGGAGGCCTAAGGAGTGGGCCTGGGCCAAGATATTATATCTCCAAGTTGTATCATAAGCCTTCTCAAGGTCGAAAAGATAGCGATAACCGAATGGTTATTCGCAAAGGCATTACGAATATACGTATCCAAGCGCAGCAAGGGGTCAATGGCAGAACGGCCCTTACGGAAACCATACTGACTAGGGGAGAGACTATTGTGAGTCTCTAAATACCACATCAAACGTCTATTAACTAGACGTTCCATCACCTTGCAAACTGCACTGGTAAGAGCGATGGGACGGTAGTGAGAGGGATCACGTCCCGTAGCACCTGTTTTTCGAAAAAGGAGAACAATAGCAGACTTCCACAGCTGGGGAATAACTCCTTGCGACCATATAAGATTAAAGAGTCGTAAGAGGACAGTAAGAGCAGACTGATGTAAATGCTGTAGCATACGAATATGTATGCCGTCTGGCCCAGCTGCCGATGATCGGCAAGCAGAGAGTGTTGCCTCCAGTTCTTGAAGGGTAAAAGGCACATTATAGGATTCTTCTCTAAGAGAAGAAAAATCTAAGGGTTTTAACTCGCTGGCAGACTTAGAAGAAAGGAACGAGGGGCATAGATGGAGCCCCTGAGAAATGCGGACGAGATGATTACCAATTTTAGTGGCAACGGCAAGAGGGTGTGCTATATCGACACCAGCAACCTGAAGAACGGGAGCCGGGTCGGGGGAGAATTTACCACTTAACTTCCGCACCTTCTTCCAGACTGCACTCATCGAGGAAGCCGAAGTGACAGTAGAAACGTAATCTCGCCAGCAAGTGCGTTTAGCATCACGTATGACACAACGAGCAATAGCTCTCTTCTGCTTGAAATCAAGGAGTCTCTCTGTGGTTCTGTTATATCGATACCTGCCCCATGCAGCACGTTTCAAACGCACTGCCCGAGCACAAGCAGGAGACCACCAAGGCACGCTCTTCTGAGGATGCTTGCCCGAGGTTTGGGGAATAGAATGTGAAGCCGCTGTGAAGATGGAGGACGAAAAGAGATGTAAAACCTCATCAATGGAGGACGAGGTAGGAACCTCATGAAAGGCAGTAAGATGTGCGTAAAGGTCCCATTTCGCCCGGTCAAATTGCCAGCGTGGGCAATGAGGAGGTGGAGAAAACAGAGGGGACTTAAGGATGATTGGGAAATGATCGCTGTCATGTAAGTCCGGGAGGACAGACCAGGTGAAGTCAAGGACAGTTGATGAAGAGCAGATGGAAAGATCGATGCAGGAGAAAGAATGAGTTCGGGGATCAAAATGGGTAGGAGTACCCGTATTTAAAACATGGAGGGGAAGAGAAGCAAGAAATGCCTCCAACTGAATGCCACGGGAGTCACAGTGCGACCCTCCCCAGAGAAAGTGGTGTGCGTTAAAATCGCCAAGTAAGAGAAGGGGTGGCGGTAAGGAAGAAACTAGAAAATCAACATCTGGGATAGACAATGCCCGCGAAGGGGAGAGATATAAAGAACAGAGTGTATACCACTTATTCAAGTGGATACAGGCTGCGGTGTAATGTAAGGAAGAAGGGACATAGAGCTGACGGTATGGAACATCAGTGCGTATAAGAAGAGCACTTTCGTTAAAGGTTCCATCGGAAAAAGGATCAGATGAATATAACAAATTATAGCCTGAAAAGGGCCTGATAACAGTAGATTGTAATTTGGGTTCTTGCAAACAGACCCCAATAGGGCAAAACTGGGAGAGCAACACCTGAAGCTCACCCCTGTTACCCCTGAGGCCGCGGATATTCCACTGCAAATAAGCCATGATTTATGGAGAGAAAGATATAAGTGGAAGTGAGAGGAAGCTATGGACTAGGGTTAGAAAAGTCCACGTGTGGAGGCAGCGGAAGACCTGTAATCAGAGAGGAGGAGGACGTTGTGAAGGAAGAGGGGTTGAGACGAAGAAGAGAGATGAGGAACCTCAGATGGAGTAGTGTCCATCATCGGTCCAGAAATATATTCTGCAATAGCTTCCAGTGTTTCGGAAGTCAAAGATGCAGAATGTGGGACTACATTAGAAATGGAAGAAGAGTGAGCAACGATCGGGAGTCTATAGACTGTACTAAAGTAGAGGCGAGGAGATAGAAGGGGAAACTGTCGAAGGGGCTTGGGAGGGGACTGGGGATGAAGGTAGTGTATGAGGAGGAGGATGAACCTCCACACACGTTACAGAACTAGACGGAGGCGAAGAACCCGGCAGTAGGGATTTTTTGCCGGGCTTATGAGAAGAATGGGGCGCTGAGGTTTAGGAGAATGACGAGGACGGGTAGACTCAGAACTGTGCGAGTGAGTAGAGGAAGGAGTGTGGATAGTATTGGATGCCGAGGTAGGGACCTCGGAGCCAAGAACATCAAAAGGATTCGAGACAGGGGTGACTGAGGAAGAGGCGACCACAGAGGAAGCCGTGGAAGTTGGGACCCCAGAAGCGGGCGACGTTTAGCAATGCGAGAATAGGAAATACGGGAAGTCTCCCTTGAAGGCGTAGATGAGAGACGGCCATAGCATATGAGAAGCCTTCCGCCTCTTTGAGGCAACGGATTTCCCGCTCATTCAGGTAAACCTGACAACGGCGAGAATATGATGGATGTGCCTCATGACAGTTAAGGCAAGAGGGAGGTAAAGTACAAGAAGGACTGGCATGGTCGTCGGCACCACAGACTGGGCATTCGGCCATGGACCCGCAATATTTCGCTGGATGACCAAAACGCCAGCAGTTTCTACACTGCTGTGGTGTAGGGGTCACCTTTCGAACTTGTAAACGTTGACCTGCAATATATACCGAAGGTGGGAGTTCACGGCAGTCAAACGTTAAACGAGCTACATTGCATGGAAAACGTCTTCGCTTATTGGCAGGGAGGGTAAAAGTGTCAACCTTAAGGATAGGGAGTTCTTGGAGTTCAAGTTGCTCTAAAATGTCTGGAAATTCCGTTGGACAATGGTGTGGGGTAAAATGACAGTACCACTACAAGAATTAAGAGAATGATGCTTGTCAATAGTGATAGGAATAGTATCTATGGTCGTAAGAAGGGAAAGATCGCGAGCTTGGCCAGCATTCTGGACCGTGATGATGCGAGTGCCGCTCTTGAGAGCGTGAAAAGAGATATCTTTGCCTACATGGCGTAGGAGAGCTTTACCAATACTATGATCGGAAAGATAGGTAGTTGGAGTAGTCGGTCTGAGAGTAAAAAACTTTGTCCATTGAGGAGTGTGAAACAAAGTATCTAAGGGGAGTGCGCGACGTGCTAGGCGTTTCTGAGATGAACGAGAAGGAAGAGTCGAATCGTCATGTAAGGGTCGTGGTCGTTTGGATGTGGGACCGGGGGTGGTCCGATGGGAGACGGGTGAGCGATTCGAAAATTGCCGCACTGTCGAGGGAGAAGCCGGAATCAAGGTCAGAGAAGAGCGAAGGTCAGATACATCAAAAGGGCCGGTCGGAACCCCAGTACCTGAAGCAGGTGACGAGCAGGCACCAGCAAGAGGTACAGGGGTATTAGAGTTGTCCGAAAAGTTGTCCGGGAATGAGGTAGGGTCAGAACTAGGTGCGGTATCAAGAAGGGGCCCGGGGGTATTGGGTTCATGGATTGGGTCAGCCATGGTTAGGTTACTTCTTTCTTTTTATTTTTAAGAAAAAAAAAGAAAGAAGAAAATAAAATAAAAATAAAAAAGAATAAAAAAAAGGGGGGAACGTGGAGGAATAGCTCCTAGGAGGAATGGAAGGGGCGTAAATCCCCCTCCGTGCCCAAGAGGACCTCAACACCGCAAGTAGTGCAGATGCTGCATGGAACCCGTGCCATACCTACCCTTCATGCCAGTAAACCAGCAATCCGGGATAGCAACCTCACATCCACCGAGCCACCTCGGCGGACAAAAGAGAGGGCGGCCGGATATCCGCAACAAAGCATACCGCCTTCGGCCACCACCCCCGGAATCCGAAAGGTGGCCTCCAGAGATACACCCGTCGCCCGAAAGATACCCAAGGCCACTCCCGGGAGACCGGAGAGGGAACGGGACATCCCCAGGCGATCCAGATTCCACGGCAAACTACACCACCACCAAGGACCTCAACGGAATGGGATGGACCACGATACCCTTCCCCCTACCTAGGAACTAGAATGCCTGTGGAGGGAAGCTCCCAGGTTAAAAATGGGAAGGAAATAAGGGAGGGATGAGGAGGAAGAGGAGGAAAGGGAAAAAGGGAGGATGGGGAAAATGGGAAAAGGGAGGGGGGATTGGGGTGTAATTAGGTTCGGTCTGAGGAAGAAGACCAAAAGGTCCAATTCCTCAGACCGAGAGCCTCTTCACCACAGCAAGGAGCCCCCCTTGAAGAGGTTGCCTTTTAAGAGATGGTGGCAGAGGGCGGCGTTGGTCTCAGTGCCCCTATATACCTCAAACAACAATGGAGTTAAGTTTCGTGTCGTCATTTTTCTATCGCTTAACTTACTTTGCTACACTGTCAATGCTACACTTTATCTCTGGCTGGTGCTATAGCCTTTATCGGCTCATGCTGCTTTAGTATCGTACATATCGTAGAATCACTGAATCACTGAAGAAGGCACATTCTCCCCTCTCTCTTCCTCCTCCACTTTGGTACTTTGCTACAATTTCTTTTTTCAATTCTATCGTTTTTGTCACTTTCTTTACCAAAGGGCTGCCACTATGAAGTTTCTATGGGCCCATGGTGGCTTATTTCACAGTCACAATCAATAAACAAGCACTAAACACAATTAATTTATTGTGAAATGTAATGTTCACTCAATGGTAAACAAAGCTAGACTGGCTCATGACGCCTGCGCAGGGAGGCGGACAGGTCTGGTATGCCGGCTGAAACATGGGGAAATGGCCGATAGTCGGGCCAAAATTGAGCCGAAAAAAGCGACCGAAACACGAGTCGGCCGATACCCAGGGTAACCGATACTCGGGGGTCCACTGTATCATGTTTATATGTCTTACTTAGTGTTTATTAAGTCATATTAGATCAATTCTGATAATATTAGCGTTATAATGAAGAATTTTCTCCTGACTCCCGGGAGGCCCCAGAGCGGGAATGTTCCCAGCTGGTTCCTGATTGGCTGGAAGTCTAGTATAAACTCTGCCCACTGTCTTATGATGCCAAATAGTCAATTATAACATTAGAAAGAATAATACGAGGAATAGCAATAAAAAAAACGGAAAAAAATATGAAAAAAATTACGGGATGCAAGCAGTCATGTTGCTAGTGCCGATGTCACCATACATGATATAAATGGCTGTAATTCATTGTAGAAACGTTGTAAGACATTGATTCTTGTACCATTGTGTTGCCAGAGAGTTGAGCTATTTTTCTATACCAATAACTCAATTTTCATATTTTTTCGAATATTTTTTCGCTCGCGTGACACGCGCGTCAAAATTGGTTATGCCTCCCCTAAGCCTTACATAGTGGTGAAGGCAGCAGCAAGAGGCGGCAGAGGCAGCGGTGTTGTAAGTAGCCCTATATACTACCTCCAACAACATTGGAGGAGTCATTTTCATGCTGTCCTTGCTTTAGTATTGTGTTTATCACTTTCTTCACCAAAGGGCTGGCACTAGGAAGTTTCTTTGGGCCCATGGTTAATTATGTAGCAGTCGCACTCATCGCACTCAGTCAACAAATACCATAATACAAACACTTTACATTGTACACAATGTAAAGTGATTGCATTATGGTATAATACAAATGTGTAGTACAGTGGAACCCCGGTTTACGATGTTATCACCTTACGTTATTTTCGGTAACCGATATTTATAACGTAAGAAATTTGTTTGTGGTTTACGATGTTTGCTTCGTTTACCGACATTCGTACCGGACCTGTCCGCTTGGCGCCCAGCTGAGCGCGCACTCCAGGGAGCGTCAGTGCTATTGTTTACAAGCGAGAGCGACCACCCACCCACACCCACGCATTCATACCAGTATATTGTCATTATTCCACTGCTGTTTTTAGTGCTTGCAACTGCTAAATAAGCTACCATGGGTCCAAGGAAAGATCCTAGTGCTAAGCCTGTGGCAAAGAGGAACAGAAATATATGTACGATAGAAGTGAAGAAGGAGATAATAGAAAAATATGAAAGTGGAGTGCGTATCAGTGAGCTAGCCAGGCTGTATGGTAAACCCTATTCTACCATCGCTACCATTGTGGATAAGAAATATTCAAGTAAAATCAAGGAAGCTGTTGTTGCAAAAGGTGCATCTGTGATCACAAAACAGAGACCACAAGTGGTGGAAAATGTGGAAAGGTTGTTGTTGGTGTGGATCAACGAGAAACAGTTAGCAGGAGATACTGTTTCGGAGGGAATAATATGTGAAAAAGCAAGGCAGTTGCATGATGATCTCCTTAAGAAAATGCCTGCAACGAGTGCTGAAGTGAGCGAATTTAAAGCCAGCAGAGGCTGGTTTTACAAATTTAAGAATCGAAGTGGCATACATAGTGTTGTGAGGCATGGTGAGGGAGCCAGTTCTGACAAAAGTGCGGCTGAAAAATATGTTCCTGAATTCCAGGAGTACCTAGAGGCTGAACAATTCCTCCCCCAACAAGTGTTTAATTGTGATGAAACAGGCCTGTTTTGGAAGAAAATGCCCAACAGGACCTACATTACTCAGGAGGAAAAGGCACAGCCAGGACATAAGCCTATGAAAGACAGGCTTGGGAGGGAGTGACTACCAGGACTTTGAACTCTGCCTGGAGAAAATTGTGGCCAGACTGTGTCCTAGGGAGGGATTTTGAAGGTTTTGGGGCTGAGCCTCAGAACCCTGAGCCTGAGCCTGAGCCTGAGCCTGTTTTGGAAGAAATTGTGGAATTGGGCAAGTCTTTGGGGTTAGAGGTGAGTGGTGACGATGTGGAACAGTTGGTGGAGGAGCACAAGGAAGAGCTAACCACTGAAGATCTGCAAGAGCTTCAACAGCAACTGGAACAAGAGAGCAGAGGTCAGGACAATGGTTCAGAGGAGGAGGTGGAGGTGGAACAAAAATGGAAGAATGTGCCTTCTTCAAGGATTAGGGAGATCTGTGCCAAATGGAGTGATGTGCAAGCATTTATGGATGAATATCACCCTAACCATGCTGTTGCAGGCCGTGCTGGCAACCTGTACAATGACACAGTGGTGTGTCATTTCAGGGATGTGTTAAAGAATCGCCAGACACAGATCTCCCTGGACAAATTTGTTGTTAGAAAGAGGTCTAGTGACTCTCAAGCTGGTCCTAGTGGCATTCAAAGAAAAAGGGAAGTAACCCCAGAAAAGAACTTACCACCTGCAGTGTTAATGGAAGGATTCCCCTTCCAAACACTAGCATACTACTCCACCTTCTCCCCTCCTCCGTCCTCCACACATCAACAACTCTTCAATAAATGTAAGTGACATGTTATTGTATAATATTTGCATGTATTTATGTATTCTTTATTAAATTGTGTATTATTTAATGTCCAAAAGTTCTAAAAAATATTTTATTTAACTACTTTTGGAAGTCTTGGACGGATTAAATTTATTTCCATTATTTCTTATGGGGAAAATTGATTCGTTTTACGATTGTTTCGCCTTAAAATATGCCCTCTCTGACGGATTAAAATCGTAAACCGAGGTACCACTGTATTTGTTTACATTTCTCCGAGTCTCTGTCCTCTCTCTTATTTACTCATTCTCTCTCTCATTTATTCGTTTTAGGACTAGAAATATTTTAAGGTAAGTAATGAGTAAACTGTATATGCATTTTAAATGTTTAGTGGATGGGGTGGGGTGGCCTGGCTGGCTACCACTTACGACACCTGATTTCTTACTATAAATACTACTCATCTCACCCTACATTAAGACTACAAATATTATAAGGTAAGTAATCAGTGTACTGTACGTGTATTTTACTTTTTTATTGTTTTTTAATGCCTAGTTCTATTGCTAACTTAATACTGTACTATATGTTAGTGTAAACTTGTTATCTAGCATTTACAGTACAGTGGACCCCCGAGTTACGAGCATAATTCATTCCAGAAGGCTGCTCAAGTGCTATTACTGAACGAATTTTCTCCCTTAAGGAATAATGTCAAGTAGGTTAGTCCATTTCAGACCCCCAAAAATACACTTACAAAAGCACTTACAATATTACACTTACATAATTGTACAATTTCCGAGGTGCTAGTAACTCGGGGTCCACTGTATATGCATTTATAAGTGGAAAAAAAAGGTGTTCAACTTTACGGTGATTTCCGCTTTATGGCAGTAGCCTGGAACCTAACCTGCCGTATAAGTGGGGCCCTATTGTACTAGGAATAAGGTAAAATTAGTTGTTTATATTTGTGTGTGTGTTAGCTAAAAAAATAAAAAATCATTCTCCTCCCTTTCTGTTGCTACATTCATTAGGCACTTTTTGGCTCTCTTCTTGAACTGGCTCATGCTATGACTGGCTTTCACATGTGCAGTCTGTTACATTCCTTCATTGCTGTACAATAAAAAGGTGTTAGTGCACGCATTACTTACCTTAAAATATATGTAGTCTTAATGTAGGGCGAGAAGTGAGTAAATGAGATAAAACAAATAAATGAGAGAGAGAACGAGTAAATGAGAGAGGAGAGAGATGCGGAGTACGTAAACAAGCAGATGAACGCGTCAGATTATGGTTCATACACATTCATTTCCATGTCTGTGAAGCTTATACCATAATACAAACACCTTACTATGTGTACAAGTTGTCTCCATGTTGGTGCAATAGAATAAATGAAGAGCAACACTCCCATTCTCATGTAACACACCATTTTTAGAAGGAATGAAGTTCTGAGTGAAAGCATATGAAAAGAATAATTTTCCACAGATACCCCCCAGTAATACTATTGTATACACATTTTCTTTGGTGTTGAACTAGAGAAAACATCATTCTTTCTGACACTCTGACACGACAAATGGAAAAAACATCTCATATTTATGTTAATTTATTCTACTGTGGGGTGTATTTATCATGTTTATATGTTAAGTAGCATGTTTATTATATAATTTTGAAAAAAAATATCATAGATGGATTAATGAAAAATGTTTATATTAATGTAATAGACGACATTTAATGCACCCCAGTGATTATTATTTGTTTTATTATTATTATTATTAATATGGCATCTTCAAGACTAATAAGACACTCTTAGTGATTTTAACGTGTACCTGCACGCCAGCAGAGTGTTTAAGTTTATTTAGGTACAGGTACACATAAGTATAATCATAAGAGTATGTATAAAATATGAAATAACTTTAAAACACTTGAAAATTTGGAAAGTTTCCAGACAGTGGAGAGATGTGCTCATGGAGAATGTAAATAAACCGAGTGGCATGCAGTGACTGTATTAGAAAGTCAGGTGGGGGGAGGTGTATAGTTTTGGTCGTAATTTGAAATGTCCGTATTAGTGGAACACCGTAAGGTGAAACGCCGTAAAGTGGGGCCCTACTGTATTAGGAAATCTTTTTTATAAATTTTTTGTATCCTTTGATAATCTTACATATGACTGTCATTCTCTTTTTACCACCTATTAGCCAGTAAGGACATGTCTAATATCTTCTGGCTTTCTTCACAACACACATCCTTTAGTTAGTTTTGGTACCCATTAGGCAGCACTTTTTTTTCCCTAATTTTTTTTAATTTGGCCATATTTTTTTTTTTCAAGTGCAAATACATATTCTAATTTTAGTCAAATGTATGTCATGAACAGTTTTCCAACATTTTACGATCAATAAATATAAAGACTAATTTGAAACTTACCAGTGTTATAATGATGTTTTACACTAGAATTTATGTGCAGGAAGATCATGCCTGTCACAACTATCAGGAAGTATAAAATAAACTCAGTGAAAAGTATGGGCACTATAAGGAAATTAGAGAGCACTGTGCCACTTGTTCAAGATTAGCATTTTACCAGCAGATATTAGAAATATTGCTAAAAGGTAGAATTTTTTAAGAAACTGGATAACTCTGCCAAGTGCAAGATCAGCCACTCAGTGATAGCTATGCAGGCCAGCAGGCTGCTCGCAGTAACAGCCTGGTTAACCCTTTCAGGGTCGCAAGGCCCTTTCCCAAACTCGTTCTCAGGGTCGCAAATTTTTTGGGAAAAAAAAAATATTTTTTCTTGTGAAATGACAGAGAATCTTTTTCCGATCATAACGCCACCAAAATTATGAAACTTGATGGAAAACTAACGGAATTATTCTCTCGCGAAGTTAGTGGTATCGATGACATTTATGCATCAGCGATTTCGCCCACTTTGAGCCCTATTTTCGGCAAATTCCAATGTTTCAGTCTACTAAAATTATAGCTATTTCCCTAGAATTCCATTTGTTCTATCAATTGAGTATAAGAAACCGCCAATTTACCGATTTCAACTACCCAATAAGGTGGTCAGAAATTGGCAATTTATCCAATTTCACACAAATTTCAAAAGATGCCAATTTCAAAATAGGGTCCAGAATAAACGAGACAGACATTCCTGGCACTCAAATAACATTTTATCTGTTCATTAGTCACGTCTCCAGGCCCCTCTTACATTACTTTTGCTATCCATTTTGAATTTTTATTCTCACAAAATATAGAAGATTTACTGTTATGTATACAACTGCATCATTGTAAAAATGGTATAAAAAATATCAGCGCACTTGTGCAAGAATATTAGACTATGCAGATGATGTGTATTGGACGCATGGTGTGATTTGTTTACTCTTGAACATCAACAAAAATCGAACATTTTCGCTACTTTGTGCACAGTTTCAAGGTACTTGTCATCGTGAAACCAGTCAAAATCATCTCTATTTCTGTAATATATCATCCATTCTATCAAATGAGACTAAGAAAACAAGAATACAAGCATAAATACTATACGAAAATAGACTGCAAAGTCGCTGTTTTAAACCAAAAACACTGTCAGTGTTTTTTTTCCTCATTATGCACTGTGTGGTGCAGGATTTTTTTTATACTGTGCACGCTGACCTCACAGACCCATTCTCTCACATCTAGGCCTACCAGCCTGTTTTCACTTGATTTGAGGGGGCTAGAATTTAGGCGTACTAGTACGACGAAAACCCTGGCGCGTAAGCCGTACTAGTATGGCCGAAACCCTGAAAGGGTTAAATAAGCAATCAACAAGGTAGCCTATCCTCAGGCTAGGCTGAAAATGTACAAGCATCCTCAAAACCAATCACAGGTATGTCACAGATTTTGATGACATTTTAATAATAATAATAACTTTATTGATACCAACTCTTAAATGGGTGTGAAGCATGGGTTGTAAATGCTGCAGCGAGGCGGCGGTTGGAGACAGTGGAGATGTCGTGTCTAAGGGCAATATGTGGTTTAAATATTATGCAGAGAATTCATAGTGTGGAAATTAGGAGGAGGTGTGGAGTTACTAAAAGTATTAGTCAGAGGGCTGAAGAGGGGCTGTTCAGGTGGTTTGGTCATTTAGAGAATAGAACAAAGTAGAATGATTTGGAGAGTGTATAAAGCATGTTAGATAGGAGTGAATGGAGATGAATGGTTTTTGGGGCCTAACGAGCTGTTGGAGTGTGAGCAGGGTAATATTTTGTGAAGGGATTCAGGGAAACCGGTTAGCCAGACTCAAGTCCTGGAAATGGGAAGTACAATGCCTGCACTTTAAAGGAGGGGTTTGGGATATTAGCTGTTTGGAGGGATGTCTAAACTGTTGTATCCGATTTCCTCTGCAAAGACAGTTATTATGTATGAGTGATAGTGAAAGTGTTGAATGATGATGAAAGTTTTTTTTCTTTCTTTTTGAATTTTTCTTTCTTTAGGCAGACACAATCTAATGATTAACATTTGAGAAGATTACAGATATTGAGAGTAAGTACGTATACAGTGGTCCCTCGACTTTCGGTCGGTCCGACTATCGGTGATTTCGAGTTTCGATGGCTTTTTTTCGGTCAATGTTTCCCTCATCTATCGGTCATTCCCTCGACTATCGGTCCATACCAGACCTGTTCGCCTGCCCACGCTTGCGCGCCTCGCAGGACGCCAGTCTAGCGTTGTTTACCATTGAGAGAACATTACACAGCACGCTCTTTCAAACATTTCACAATAAATTTAGTGTGTTTATTGCTAGTTTAGTGATTGTCACTGTGAAATAAGTCACCATGGGTCCAAAGAAGCTTCTTAGTGGCACCCCTGTGGTAAAGAAAGTGAGGAACACCATCAAAGTGAAGAAGGAGATTGTAGAAAAATATGAGTGGCGTACGTGTGAGTGAGCTTGCCAGGATGTATACAACAAAAACCAATCTACTATCACATCTATCCTGGCAAAGAGAAAAGAGATCAAGGAAGCTAATGTTGCAAAAGGTGTTGATATGTTAATGAAAAATAGATCGAAAACAGTGGATGAGGTTGAGTTGTTGGGGGTGTGGATCAATAAAAAACAGATAGCGGGTGATAGTATTTCCACGGCGATAATTTGTGAAAAGGCAAGGCAGTTGCACGCAGATCTTGTCAATATAATGCCTGGAACCAGTGGTGATGCGAGTGATTTTAAAGCCAGCAAAGGCTGGTTTGAGAGATTTAACCCTTTGGGGGTCAACAGGCCCTCTCCCAAACTCGTTCTCAGGGTTGAAAATTTTTTGGAAAAAAAAAAAAAAAATCTTATGAAATGATAGAGAATCATTTTCCAATCATAACGGCACCAAAATTATGAAATTTGATGGAAAACTTATGGAATTATGCTTTCGCGAAGTTATCGGTCTCGATGACATTTATGCATCGGCGATTTCGCCGACTTTGAGTCCTATTTTTGGCCAGTTCCAATGTTCCAGTCTACTAAAATCATAGCTATTTTGCTAGAACCCCATTTCGTCTATCGAATGAGTACAAGAAACCGCCAATTTACAAATTTCAACTACCCAAAAAAGTGGTCAGAATATGGCAATTTGACCAATTTCACACAAATTTCAAACGATGCCAATTTCAAAATGGGGTCCAGAATAAACAAGGCAGACATTCCTGGCACTAAAATAACATCTTCTCTGTTCATTAGTCATGTCTCCAGGCCCTGTTCCATTACTTTTGCTTTCCATTTTGAATTTTTATTCTCACAAAAAAATAGAAGATTTACTGTTATGTATACAACTGCATCATTGTAAAAACGGTATAAATAATATCAGCGCACTTGTGCAAGAATATTAGACTCGTCAGTTGATGTGTATTGGACGCATGGTGTGAATTGTTTACTCTTGAACATCGGCAAAAATCTAACATTTTTGCTAATTTGAGCTCAATTTCAAGGTACTTGTCAGTGTCAAACCAATCAAAATCATCTCAATTTCTGTAATATATCTTTCATTCTATCAAATGAGACCACGAAAACGAAAATACATCAATAAATACCATACGAAAATTGACTGCAAAGTCGCTGTTTTAAACGGAAAAAACAGTCAAGAGTTTTTTTCCTCATTATGCAGTGTGCTGCAGGAATTTTTTTATACTGCGCACACTGACCACACAGACCCATTCTTTCATATGTTTGCCTACCAGCCGTTTCCCGCTTAATTTGAGGCCGCTAGAATTTACGTGTACTAGTACGGCACCAACCCCTGCACGTAAAACGTACTAGTACGGCACCGACCCCAAAAGGGTTAAGAAACGTAGTGGCATACACAGTGTTGTGAGGCAGCCAGTTCAGACAAGCATGCAGCTGAAAAATTTGTGCAGGAATTCAAGGGATTCGTAGACACTGAAAAATTAAAACCCCAACAAGTGTTTAATTGTGATGAAACAGGCCTGTTTTGGAAGAAAATGCCAAACAGGACCTTTATTACTCAGGAGGAAAAGGCACTGCCAGGACACAAGCCTATGAAAGACAGGCTAACTCTCATGTTGTGTGGTAACGCTAGTGGGGATTTTAAAGTGAAGCCTTTACTGGTGTATCACTCTGAAAATCCTAGTGTTCAAGAAACACAATGTGAACAAGAATAATTTGTGTCTTGTGGAAGGCTAACACCAAGGCATGGGTCACGACAGCAATTTTCCTGGAATGGCTCACTGGAGTGTTTGCCCCAATGTGAAGAAATACCTCCTGGAAAAGAAATTGCCACAAGTGCCTCCTGCTACTGGACAATGCTCCTGCTCATCCTCACAACTTAAAAGACTATTTGTCTGACAACTTCAGTTTCATCACAGTGAAGTTCTTGCCTCCTAACACCACTCCTCTCATCCAGCCCATGGACCAGCAGGTCATTTCTAACTTCAAAAAACTGTACACCAAAGCAGTGTTTCAAAAGTGCTTTGAAGTGACCTCGGACACTGAGTTGACCCTAAGAGAGTTCTGGAAAGATCACTTCAATATCCTCCACTGCATAGGCCTTATAGGTAAGGCTTGGGAGGGAGTGACTTCCAGGACTTTGAACTCTGCTTGGAGACCACTGTGGCCGGATTGTGTTGAAAAGAGGGATTTTGAAGGATTTGAGGCTGACCCTGACCCTGACGACCCTGTGCCTGTTGTGGAAGATATTGTGGAATTGGGCAAGTCCGTGGGGATGGAGGCGAGTGGTGAGGATGTGGAAGAGTTGGTGGAGGAGCACAGGGTAGACCTAACCACTGAAGAGCTGAAAGAGCTTCATCAGGAACAGCATCAGACGACAGACGAGGAAATTGATTCACAGGAGGATGGACAGGGTGAGGTAGTAACTTCTTCAAAGATTAAGGAAATGTGTTCTATGTGGACTAAGTTGCAGACATTTGTTGAAAAACACCACCCTGAGCAAGTTGAAATAAGCCGTCTCTGCAACCAGTTCAGTGACAGAGCCATGTTGCACTTCAGGAAAATGTTAAAGAGGCACCAGAAACAGAGCACTCTGGACAGTTACTTTTCTAGACAGGGGTCTAGTGACTCTCAAGCTGGTCCTAGTGGCATTAAAAGAAAAAGAAAGGAAGTAACCCCAGATAAGGACTTGTTACCTGAAGCCCTTATGGAGGGGGATTCCCCTTCCAAATGTCCTCCTCCCTATCTTCCAGATGCCAGCAACTCTCTTCAATAAAGGTAAGTAAATGTTATTTTAAATGTTTAATTATAAATTTATTACTTTATATATCTATTTAGTATAATTATTTTGTATATGTAAAAGTATAGTTAATCTTCACAAAATGAATTTCTTGTGAATATTTTTGGGTGTCTGGAACGGATTAATTGTATTTACATTATTTCTTATGGGAAATAAGGTTTCGACTTTCAAAGTTTTCGAGTTAAGGTCTAGCTCCTGGAACGGATTATGACCGGAAGTTGAGGGACTCCTTGATTGATGAGCGTACGTTAGCAGGCAATGAGCTCAAGCTCCTCGGCCATCCCACCTAACCATTAACTATTGAAATGACATTCAAAACTCATGAGTTACATCATACAATAGCACCTCTTATATCCAAAATACAGAGAACAGGTGTTCTGAAGAACAGAACACTGATAATGGGTGTTGCTGCAGTAGTTGCTACAACTAACAGCCTAACTGATTAGGCTATCAACTAGGACACCTTTCTTATGATCAAGTCAATCCAATTTGGGTTTTTTTTTTTCTCTCTCCTAAGACATACTATGCAACATATGACACAGTACTATATTTCCAAAAGAACATGTTAAATTTTTCCTAATGGGTTTAGATAATAATTAAAAAAAATTCTTTTCTGATAAATAACTCCAGTAATTACTAGTTTTTAATTACAAGAGCAGAGCAATGCTCATCATGTCCATCCAGCAATTTAGGAATAAAGTAGGACCCTTGTATCCACGAGGGATGCGTTCCAAGGACCTGCTGTGGATACTGAAATCGCGGATCGTAGTGAACCCTATACAGAAGTCCTATATATACCTATTATAAAGTTTAATTGATAAATTATGCAAAATAAGTAGAGAATTATCACTTTTTCATTAATGGGAAGTGCTTCACAGCTTCTCTTAGGCTTTGAAGAACTTCCACCATCACTACTTTTGCACTCTAAGGCCATTATTAAAGAAAATTAAGGGTTATTTTCGGGCCACAGTAAACCATGGATAACTGAAACCTCGGATATCAGACCAGTGGATACAGGGGTCCTACTGTTTTTGAGTGTCTACTGATGCTGGACGAGTGTGAATGCATGTGGGTTGGATGTGCTAAGTATCATCCAGTAGGCCTAATGCATTGCTCATTTTTAATTTTAGTGTGTTCTAGTCAGCAATGCAATGGTGCTGTTCAATTATCGTCATTGCAAGGTGATGATGAACCGGGCCGCGGGCGTGCTGACCCCCGGAACACCCTCCACTTATCATTATTATAGTGTTTTGCATTTTAAGCTGCTTTCCCAGGATGGACAACAGTAAGCTAACATGCAGATGTGTACCTATTTATTGCAAGGTTAACACAGGCCGTGGATGTATGGAGAGACACAGATACGTCTCACTCAAAGATCTGAACGTAGAATTTTTCTGGTCATCACTTTAAAATTTTAAATTCACTTCAGTCTATCAATTTGCTGACTTTTTAATCTTTTGTGTTACTTTCTGCAGCTTTATTTTGGTTCATCCAAGTTTGTCAGAAAAATTATGATAGACAGGCATATAAACACACACAAACCAAAAGCATAGATACTTACATGAGGATCAAACATAGAAGCAGCAAGAGAGCCAGCAAGCACACCAGCCACGTAGAGGATCAAGAGCCGCCACCACTTATGAACCATCTCCAGTGGCACTCCCACAAACAAGGCCACAACCACATTAGACAGCAGATGCACATACCTGACATGAACATAAGAAGACAGTTTGTACTATTATAGTTTAATTACCTATTTGTTGATAAAAGAGCAAAGCTATACTCATTGTTTATTATGCTGTGTGATACTGTATATATTTATAGTTTCCAGTGGTTGCAGCATCTACTGTCTACTCTTTAATACTGTTCTATAAGTCTGCCTCTACTGCATTCACCTAGTTGTGGTTATTTATTATTGCACATAAGGGGAGCACTAATCCTTAAGTCAAGCAGTACTTGGGAAAACAGGAAGCAATTAGATTCAATCCAAGGATGGGAAGGTCAGGTCCAATTTTATGTCCCTCACCGGTGTCATAGAATCTCCTTTGAGGGGTATGGTTGTGGAGGTTAAGTCATAGCTTCTGGCCAATTTTCAGCTACTCATAAATAACTACACTATTTCTGGTCTCAATGGACCTACACATTAGGACTACAGAAACTGTTTCTACCAGTTCCTTATTCATTGTTCTGCTTCCTAGTCACCCTCAGAGTGAAGTAATGCTTCTGACATTACAGATTCATCTGCATTTTTAACTTCTATGCTTTTTTTTCATAAATACCCCACACTTTGAAAACAGAACTTTATAAGACATTCCAATTTGTCCTGGATCACTAAATAAATCACAACAATGATCATAGGTGGTCTGAAATAATGTCTAAAGTTTCATCTCTAAAGTGTGAGTTATCTGTGAATTGTTCCAGCCATGGTATCATGACACTTATTCTTTCTTCTCTTCCTTAGTTCCCTCCTCTCAGTGTTTTATGAAGTCACCAAAACATCTAGTACATCAAAATTATATCTAACTAGATTCTCCTCTTCAGTTTTGTAAGATTTAGCTTCTCTATCCTTTCTTTATAGTTTCTTTTTCATTCCTAGTGTTGTAGCAAATCTCTGGACTTTCTCAAATGAGGGTTCTATGCTGGTGCTATATATTGATATGTCTGAAATAAGTAAAAATATGATCCTCAAGGACCATGTGAAGTCTTAATGTTGGATGAGAAGTGAGTAGTATTTATTTGTAGCCTGGGCTACACCTACTGGCTACCTACACTGCGGCCCAGAGCCATATTATTACAATCAACATACAGTGGACCCCCGAGTAACGTAAAAATTTCTTTCCAGAAGCCTGCTCAAGTGCCATTACCGAACGAATTTACTCCCTTAAGGAATAATGTCACTTAGGTTAGTCTATTTCAGACCCCCAAAAATACACTTCCACAAGCACTTACAATATTATACTTACATAACTGCACGATTTCCGGGGTGTTCGTTACTCGGGGGTCCACTGTACCTTGTTCACTAAATTTAATCGTTTCTAACAACTACCTTTAGATGCCATCATAAACGAAGGGAGAAGTAATGAATAATTCAAGCTGAGAATTGTAAACAAAAGTGGAGTGACTAGGCTAAACACAGATTCATACACGTTTTCTTTGGTGCTGGACCTGAGAAAACAATGTTTTCTCTCCGCCCAGCATATAAACATAGCATCTTTATATGCTATGTAATGTGTTTCTTATATAATTTTGAAGAAAATATCATAGATGGATTAATGAGAATGTCTATATTAACATAAGACCCAAGAGTGATTATTAGTACAGTGGACCCTCGGTTTTCGTTCACCTCCAAACTCGAACAATTATGAAAGTGTATTTTTGTAATAGCTTTTGTAAGTGCATTTTTGGGGGTCTGAAATGACTAATCTAATTTACATTTTTCCTTATGGAAACAAACTTATTCGGTAATGGCACTCAAACAGCATTCTGGAAAGAATTTTCAACGAAAACCGAGGGTCCACTGTAGTGTCTGTCTGTGTCTGTGTCTGTCTGTGTCTGTCTGTGTCTGTCTCTGTCTGTCTCTGTCTGTGTCTGTCTGTGTCTGTGTCTGTCTGTGTCTGTCTCTGTTTGTGTCTGTCTCTGTCTCTGTCTGTCTCTGTCTGTGTCTGTCTCTGTCTGTGTCTGTCTCTGTCTGTGTCTGCCTGTGTCTGTCTCTGCCTGTGTCTGTCTCTGCCTGTGTCTGTCTCTGTCTGTCTCTGTCTGTGTCTGTCTGTGTCTGTCTGTGTCTGTCTGTGTCTGTCTGTGTCTCCGTCTATCCGTCTCCGTCTCCATCTCCATCCGTCTCCGTCTCCATCCGTCTCCGTCTCCATCCGTCTCCGCCTCCATCCGTCTCCGCCTCCATCCATCTCCGTCTCCGTCTCCATCAATCTCCGTCCGTCTCCGTCTCCATCCGTCTCCGTCTCCATCCGTCTCCGCCTCCATCCGTCTCCGTCTCCATCAATCTCCGTCCGTCTCCGTCTCCATCCGTCTCCGTCTCCGTCCGTCTCCGTCTCCGTCCGTCTCCGTCTCCGTCCGTCTCCGTCTCTATCCGTCTCCGTCTCTACCCGTCTCCGTCTCTACCCGTCTCCGTCTCTACCCGTCTCCGTCTCTACCCGTCTCCGTCTCTACCCGTCTCCGTCTCTACCCGTCTCCGTCTCTACCCGTCTCCGTCTCTACCCGTCTCCGTCTCTACCCGTCTCCGTCTCTACCCGTCTCCGTCTCTACCCGTCTCCGTCTCTACCCGTCTCCGTCTCTATCTGTCTCCGTCTCTATCTGTCTCCGTCTCTATCTGTCTCAGTCTCTATCTGTCTCAGTCTCTATCTGTCTCAGTCTCTATCTGTCTCCGTCTCTGTCTCACAGGAACACATATGTAAATACAATTATACAAAGTGTAAATTACCTAGGATAACCCAAAAAATCCAGACAAAGTGCTATACGTACTGTGCTTGTAGATAGTGATCGTGTGTAATACCAGTTGGTTTATGAGCAACTCTCTGAGACAAGAGAGAGACGCAGACAGAAAGATTGAGACACACAGGCAAACAGAAAGACGGACACAGAGACAGACAGATCGCTAGATAGACAGAAAGCTAGACAGACAAACATGGGAGTGTAGCATTCATGCAGGGAGTGTAGCATTCATGCAGGGAGTGTAGCATTCATGCAGGGAGTGTAGCATTCATGCAGGGAGTGTAGCATTCATGCAGGGAGTGTAGCATTCATGCAGGGAGTGTAGCATTCATGCAGGGAGTGTAGCATTCATGCAGGGAGTGTAGCATTCATGCAGGGAGTGTAGCATTCATGCAGGGAGTGCAGCATCATGCAGGAGTGCAGCATTCATGCGGAGTGCAGCATTCATGCAGGGAGTGCAGCATTCATGCAGGAGTGCAGCATTCATGCAGGGAGTGCTAGCATTCATTAGCAGGGAGTGTAGCATTCATGCAGGGAGTGTAGCATTCATGCAGGGAGTGTAGCATTCATGCAGGGAGTGTAGCATTCATGCAGGGAGTGTAGCATTCATGCAGGGAGTGTAGCATTCATGCAGGGAGTGTAGCATTCATGCAGGAGTGTAGCATTCATGCAGGGAGTGTAGCATTCATGCAGGGAGTGTAGCATTCATGCAGGGAGTGTAGCATTCATGCAGGGAGTGTAGCATTCATGCAGGGAGTGTAGCATTCATGCAGGGAGTGTAGCATTCATGCAGGGAGTGTAGCATTCATGCAGGGAGTGTAGCATTCTGGTGTAGTGCAGGGAGTGTAGCATTCATGCAGGGAGTGTAGCATTCATGCAGGGAGTGTAGCATTCATGCAGGAGTGTAGCATTCATGCAGGGAGTGTAGCATTCATGCAGGGAGTGTAGCATTCATGCAGGAGTGTAGCATTCATGCAGGGAGTGTAGCATTCATGCAGGGAGTGTAGCATTCATGCAGGAGTGTAGCATTCATGCAGGGAGTGTAGACATTCATGCAGGGAGTGTAGCATTCTGCAGGAGTGTAACATATGCAGGGAGTGTAGCATTCATGCAGGCAGTGAAGCATGATGCAGGGAGTGTAGCATTCACACATGACAAGAGGCATGTAATTCCAGAAAAGGAGAACTTGCCACCTGCAGTGTTAATGGAAGGGGATTCCCCTTCCAAACACTAGCATACTACTCCATCTTCTACCCTCCTCCCATCTTCCAAACATCAACAACTCTTCAATAAATGTAAGTGACATGTTATTGTACTATTATTTCTTAATTTTTCATAAAATTATGTATAATTTAATGTCAAAAAGTTCAAAAAAATATTTTATTTTAATACTTTTGGATGTCTGAAACGGATTAATTTTCTTTCCATTATTTCATATGGGGAAAATAGAATCGGAGTTCGACCAAACCGGTGGTCGACGGGCCCTCTGGAACAGATTACCGACGAGAACCGGGGGTTGACTGTATTCTCTTTTTCGTGGTCTCATTTGATAGAATGAAAAACATATTACAGAAATAGAGATGATTTTGATTAGTTTCATGATGAAAATGACGTTGAAATTGAACTCAAAGTAGTGGAAATGTTCAATTTTTGCCAATGTTCAAGAGTACACAAATCACCCCATGTGCCCAATACACGTCAACTGGTGAGTCTAATATTCTTACACAAGTGCACTGATATTATTTATACCATTTTTACAATAATGCAGTAGTCTGCATAACAGTAAATCTTCTATTTTTTATGTGAATAAAAAATCAAAATAGAAAGCAAGAGTAATATAAGAGGGGCCTAAAGACGTGACTAATGAACAGAGAAAATCTTATTTTAGTGCCAGGAATGTCTGCATTATTTATTCTGAACACTATTTTGAAATTGACATCTTTTTTATTTTGCATGAAATTGGCCAAATTGCCAATTTCTGACCACTTTATTGGGTAGTTGAAATCGGTAAATTGGTGGTTTCTTGTACTCAATTGATAGAACAAATGGAGCTCTAAAGAAATAGCTATGAGTTTGGTCGACTGGAACAATGGAATTGGCCAAAAATAGGGCTCAAAGTCGGCAAAATCGCTGATGCGTATATATCGCCAACATCGCTAACTTCGCGAGAGCGTAATTCCGTAAATTTTCCATCAAATTTCGCACTTTTGGTGTCATTACCATCGGGAAAAGATTCTCTATCATTTCATATGAAAAAATAATTTTTTTTTTCCAAAATTTTGCTACATAGAATGACAGTTTCAGAATGGGGTCTCCGACAGTCAAAGGGTTAAGGAATAACGTCAAGTAGGTTAGTCCATTTCAGACCCCCAAAATTACACTTACAAAAGCACTTACAATATTACACTTACATAACTGTACGATTTCCGAGGTGACTGAAACTCGGGGGTCCACTGTACATTATTATACATATTATTATTATTACAATATAAATAATTTGGAATTTTTATTCACACAAAAAATAGAAGAGTTACTGCTATGCAGACTACTGCATTATTGTAATAATTGTATTAGCATTAGTAACCCATTCATAACTGCATATTGGAATGGAGGTGACGGCATTTGTTTACTCTTGAACATCGCCAAAGAATCAAACATTTCTGCTACTTTGAGCTCAATTTCAAGGTAGTGGTACCTCGACTTACGATGTTATCATCTTACGTTATTTTCGATAACCGATATTTATAACGTAAGAAATTTGAATGCGACTTACGATGTTTGCTTCGTCTAACGACATTCGTACCGGACGTGTCCGCTTGGCGCCCAGCTGAGCGCGCACTCCAGGGAGCGTCAGTGCTATTGTTTACAAGCGAGAGCGACCACCCACCCACACCCACGCATTCATACCAGTATATTGTCATTATTCCACTGTTTTTAGTGCTTGCAACTGCTAAATAAGCTACCATGGGTCCAAGGAAAGCTCCTAGTGCTAAGCCTGTGGTAAAGAATGTGCAGGGAGTGAAGCATTTATGCAGGGAGTGTAGCATTTATGCAGGGAGTGTAGCAGGCATGCAGGGAGTGTAGCAAGGATGCAGGGAGTGTAGCAAGGATGCAGGGAGTGTAGCAAGGATGCAGGGAGTGTAGTAGGCATGCAGGGAGTGTAGCATTCATGCAGGGAGTGTAGCAAAGATGCAGGGAGTGTAGCAAAGATGCAGGGAGTGTAGCAAGGATGCAGGGAGTGTAGCAAGGATGCAGGGAGTGTAGCAGGGATGCAGGGAGTGTAGCAAGGATGCAGGGAGTGTAGCAAGGATGCAGGGAGTGTAGTAGGCATGCAGGGAGTGTAGCATTCATGCAGGGAGTGTAGCAAAGATGCAGGGAGTGTAGCAAGGATGCAGGGAGTGTAGCAGGGATGCAGGGAGTGTAGCAGGGATGCAGGGAGTGTAGCAAGGATGCAGGGAGTGTAGCAAGGATGCAGGGAGTGTAGCAAGGATGCAGGGAGTGTAGTAGGCATGCAGGGAGTGTAGCATTCATGCAGGGAGTGTAGCAAAGATGCAGGGAGTGTAGCAAGGATGCAGGGAGTGTAGTAGGCATGCAGGGAGTGTAGCATTCATGCAGGGAGTGTAGCATTCATGCAGGGAGTGTAGCATTCATGCAGGAGTGTAGCATTCATGCAGGGAGTGTAGCATTCAAAGAAAAGGCCAGTAACCCCAGAAAAGAACTTGGTACCTGCAGTGTTAATGGAAGGGATTCCCTTCCAAACACTAGCATACTACTCCACCTTCTCCCCTCCTCCCGTCCTCCACACATCAACAACTCTTCAATAAATGTAAGTGACATGTTATTGTTCAATATTTACATGTGTATTTAGGTATTCTTTATTAAATTCTTTATTATTTAATGTCAAAAAGTTCTAAAAAATATTTTATTTTACTACTTTTGGAAGTCTTGGACGGATTAAATTTATTTCCATTATTTCTTATGGGGAAAATTGATTCGAGTAACGATTGTTTCGCCTTAAGATATGCCCTCTCTGACGGATTAATATCGTAAGTCGAGGTACCACTGTACTTTTCGTCGTGAAACCAATCAAAATCATATCTATTTCTGTAATATATCTTCCATTCTATCAAATGAGACCAAATAAAACGAGAATACAACCATAAAAACCATACGCAAATACCAAAAATACCGCTAAGGTGAGGCTAATGCCTTAGAAGTGAACTCCGTTATTTATGGTTCGATTTCTTTCATATTTTTTTTTTTTGTACGTTAAGAAGCATCTTTCCGTCATGCATTGCCCAAGTTTCAATAAGATAGTCCAACAAACAACTGAGATCCAATTCCCTAGATCAAGAGCAAGAGCCCCTCACCAGCGTCAAGGAACCTCCCTTGAGGCCCACTCGCATCTGGAAATTTCACTCGCGTGTGGAAGCAAAAAAATCGAACAAGCGACTGCTCATATCTGGAAAAACTTAGCATGTGGATGCACTCGTAAGTGGAGGTTCCACTGTATATACAGGAGAAGGGGTTACTAGCCCCTTGCTCTTACAACACGAGTGGCCAGCTGACGAAGAGTCCTGTTCCACTTTCCCATGGAGTTGGGTTCTATACATTGTTTTTAATTTTGCTGTAAAAAACAATGAAATCTGACAAACAATATCTTGGACTATAACATGGGCACCTATGGAAAAACAGGTTCAGAGTTCTTAACGTTTGAGTAATGGGCAATTTTCAGGAACATGTTAGGGTCATAAGTAGGAGACCTACTGTATGCAGAAGTTTAAGCTTTGATTTCACTTTTGCCACTTCATCTTTCTTATAATGTTCCTCTTACTGTTCTTTACACACTTCTGTAGTCATTTTTAATGTTAATTTTGTCTTTTTACATTGGTGGTAAAACTATGGTCTCTATCTTTTTTCCTTCTGGGTATAACTTTCTCTACTGCCTCCTGGCACTCCTGAATTCAGGAAACCTTTCATCTGTGCACATATTCCTCTTCTGCAGTCATGTTTGTTTCTCCTCTAAAGCTTTTTTCCACAAGGCACTAACCTGATGAAGCCATAGAGTGAAACACTGTCTAATAAACATGTTCACTCTGCTACACGTTTCACATTAATATTTAACTGACAATATAAAAATTATGAAGAAACAGACATTAAAAATCACTTAAAAAAAAAGTTTGGTTTCTAATTAAATATGAAGTACAGTGAGGAAAATATTATAACTATACTCATGATAACTACAGGTGCAATGATCATATCAACTTTTATAAGCATACATACCCAGCATGAAGAAACATATACGAGATGAACCTCCAAAGTTCCAAACGTCGAAAAGGATCATAAATGAGTGGAGATGACCAGGGAACAGGAGAATAAGGGCCTATATTACCCATGGTCACTGCATAGTACACAAATACACCAACCTACAACAATGGAAGAAATTTTGCATATATCTTCTCATCCAATTACCAATAGGTAAATCGCCTTTCCCCACATAAATAAAAGCAGAGCAACGCACAAGATAATACACTAACATTTAAACAGTGGATTATACCCTTATTCATAAGCATAAATAGCCAACAATGCATTTAGTAGAAAAAAAAAAAATAAACATGTGTACTCGCCTATATATAGTTGCAGGGGTCAGGTCACAGCTACTGGCCCTGCCAATAGCCAGGGAAGGAGAAGAGAAGGGAAGGTGAGAGAGGGGGAGGTGGGAGAGAGAGGGAGGTGGGAGAGAGAAAAAAAATTAGAGAAAAGAAAAAAAGAAGAGAAAAAGAGAAAGGGAGGAAAGAAAAGAGAAAGAGAAAAGAAGAGAGAATCTGAGGTGTCTTCTAGGATATTTTTTATTGTTTTATTGGGTGTTTCTTTGCATCAATTGATAGAATGGAAGACAAACTAAAAGGACACAAATGCAACTAATGTGACACAAATGCAACTAATGTGACATTTTATTGTGGAAACGTTTCGCTTTCCAGGAGCTTTGTCAAGCCACTCCTGGAGAGCGAAACGTTGCCACAATAAAATGTCACATTAGTTGCATTTGTGTCCTTTTACTTAACATATTGTCGGTAATTCTACAAATATTAATACATGATTTTACTTGGTTCCAGGACCACAAGTAGCTTGAAATCAGCCTCAGTTTAGCAGAAATATTTGATTTTTGCCGATATTCCTGAGGACAGGTAAGGCCCTCTGCTACACACCTGTCTGTTTTATGGGTTTGTACTAGGTCTAAGTCAATTCAAGTGTGATGAATTCAAAATAGAAGGCAAGTGTAATGAATGTGTGAAACCTGGGGACATGATTAATGAACAGAGGAAATGTTTTAGTGCCTGAAATGTCTACAGTATTTATTCTGAGCTCTGTTTTTAAACAATTTTTTTTTTAACTGTGCATAAATTGGTCAAATTACCAACTTTATAGGGTAGTTTTGATAAATGAATGGGTGGTTTCTTGTGCTCAATTGACAGAACAGAAGGCATAATAGTGAAATAGCTAAGAATTTGGTTGAACTGATCAATGGAATTGGCTTCAAGTAGGACTCAAACTGAGCAAAATTGCCAATGTGTAAATTGTGTACAGACTGCTTACTTTGTACCTGCATAATTCTGAAAGTTTTCCATCAAATTTTGTGTTTTTAGTGTCATTACCTTCAGAAAGATTCTATACCATTTCAGAAGATTTTTATGTGGACACTGAGAACTTTTAACTTCAAACTTCTGGACTGTAAAAAGGTTAAACAAGTACTTAATGAACTGCATATGCTATAGGATTCTAAGTGGACAATCTATGACAAAAGTGAAGCGGATGTCTTCACAAACACACAAAAGCATGAAAATACTGTATAAGCACACAAAGCTAAAAAAGAAAAACACTCAGTGTAAGGACAACATATGAACAGTTGTGGTGTTTTGTGTGTACAATCCAAGAACCATCAATGGAGGCAAATGCACATCCTTTACTCACCCCAATAGAACCATCAAAGGGAAGGGCAAATACCCATTCTTTACTCACCCCCAAGAAAATAGAGAAAGGTTTACTGTGCTTTAATTGCATTAAATCCACTCCATTATCCTTAATGTTATTTCACATACCAGAAATTTTACTGCAAAAGTGAAAAGTTGAGTATAGTAGTACATACTCATTTACAGTAAACTCTCGATATAATGGACAAAATCCACTGGATAAATTGTACTTTTAACTCTTATTTTCCATTTTTGCTGCAATATAATTATAACTGAGGGCACAGTACTATATTAGATATACAGTAGAGTATTTTTATTTTCTTATTTAAAAGACACTCAGACAATCCCTCCTATTAGTCCATTCTACTGAGGGTTTACTGTACAAGATTATAAGTCTTAAAGTTTTTATGAGAGTAGGAAAAACAGCTGCTTTTAATCCTTTCGCTGTCTGTCATGTAGGACTCTATTATTGAGGCCAGGGTCCCTCATGTAGTTCTATGTCATTAACTCAGCTCACCTAGATAAGCTGTGAGTGGTAAATGTTGGCCTAGATGAGACAATGGATCTGTGGAGTGTGTGCACAGTATAAAAAAAAATCATAACTGGCCCAAGCGATGCATGGTGGGAAAAACAACTGTGACAGTCTGTATGGTTTAAAATAGCAACTTTGCAGTGTCTTCTTGGATGTTTTTTTTTACAACTTTATTGGCTATTTGTGGTATTATTGATATAATGGAAGACATATTACTGAAATAGAGACGATTCTGATTGGTTTCAAAACTGGAAATAGCTTGAAATTGAACTCAAACTAACGAAAATATTAGATTTTTGCCGATATTCCAAATGACAGGTAAGAGGCCCCCCTTAGAACCCTAGTCTGTTTTATGGGTTTTTAATAGGTCTGATTCAATTACTGGGATGCTGTAAACCACAACCTAGTTATATTTTATTATCTGAGAAATAGAATAAATCTTCTGTTTTTGTGTGAAAAAGAATTCAAAATGAAAAGCAAGTGTAATATAGGGGACATAACTAATGAATATAGGAAATGTTGTTTTAGTGCCAGGAATGTCTACATTGTTTATTATGGACTATTTTTAAATTGATATTTTTTAATTTTCTATGAAATTGACCAAATTGACCAAATTATCAAATTCTAATCACTTTATAACGTAGTCAAAACAGTTGAATGGGCGGTTTCTTGTGCTTAATCAATAGAATGAAAGGCATACTAGCGAAATAGCTAAGAACAATGGAATTGGCTTAAAGCTGAAATAATGGAATTAACTTAAAATTGGAACAATGAAATTGGCTTAAAATTACTCAAAGTGGGCGAAATTGTCGATGCATAAATTACGCCAAGACCGCTAACTTTGCGTCTGCATAATTCCATAAGTTTTCCATCAAATTTCGTACTTTTGGTGTCATTACCTTTAGAAAAAGATTCTCTACCATTTCAGAAAAAATAATTAAAAATTTTTGGACACTGAGAGCGTGTCTCTTTTCAGGGTCTGGACAGTGAAAGGGTTAAAAACTGGAAAGCAAAGTCTTCAAAGCAAATGTCTTCACAAAAATAAATCCTTAAATGCTAATTTTTTTTTTATCAAACAATACAATCGCTACCTCAGCGGTACAAAGAAGAGGGATAAGAAGAGGAGGAGGACAACACGAATATTCGGCAATGTAGTGACGGTCTCCGTGAGATACTTGAGAGCGTGGAGCAATGGAGAAAGCTGTTGCTACAAGAGTTCTCTGTACAATAGATCGAGTCCCTGCATCAACTGGAACATTGACCTGAAAACAAAAATGAAGTGTTATTTTAATAATCTGAAACCACCATTCACTTTCATTCATGCAATGAAATATAACTACAAAGAGAAAAATATTAAATAACTATTGGAATAATGTTTAGTCAGCCTTTCAACCATTCATAATATACTTTACACTAAATTTCAAAATGAAAATATAAAAAACAAAGGGAAGGGGGGGGGGGAGAGAATGCAAGGTGGGCATTGAGTGTGTTTCCAGAGGCATCCCCCCAGTTGCCTGGCAAAAAACAAACCTCCCAATTACAATTTGATCAATCATGTTGTTGGTTTACCAGAACAACCTGACATACACACCAGAGCAAGGCTGATCAGGAACATAAAGGAGCACTGCAGAAGGCCTACTGGCCTATGATAGGCAGGTCCAATTCACCTACTGGCCAAAGCTACTGTCTTTGGCCAGTAGTTTTGGCCAGTAGGTGAAACCATTCCTGTGAGTCCTGTCTTGGTTACTTTTAGAACGTTATTTACATCCCCTATATTTACAGTCAACCCCCGGTTCTCGTCGGTAATCCGTTCTAGAGGGCCTGTCGACCATCGGTTGGGTCGAACTCCAATTCTATTTTCCCCATAAGAAATAATGGAAACAAAATTAATCCGTTTCAGACATCCAAAAGTATTAAAATAAAATATTTTTTTGAACTTTTTGACATTAAATTATACACAATTTTATGAAAAATTAAGAAATAATAGTACAATAACATGTCACTTACATTTATTGAAGAGTTGTTGATGTGTGGAAGACGGGAGGAGAGGAGAAGATGGAGTAGTATGCTAGTGTTTGGAAGGGGAATCCCCTTCCATTAACACTGCAGGTGGCAAGTTCTTTTCTGGGGTTACTGGCCTTTTTCTTTGAATGCTCCACTCCCTGCATGCCTGCTACACTCCCTGCATGCCTGCTACACTCCCTGCATGCCTGCTACACCCCCGGTGTTCGTGATGCTCCAAACTCGAACAATTATGTAAGTGTATTTTTGTAGGTTCTTTTGTAAGTGTATATTTGGGGGTCTAAAAGGACTAGTCTAATTTACATTATTCCTTATGGGAACAAATTCGTTTGGTAACGGCACTTGAACAGCATTCTGGAACGAATAAATCACGAACACCAGAGGTCCACTGTATTACATATGTTGGGAAGTGCTAAACCTGTAGGGGTCATGCAGTACCTGGGGATTGGAAGGTATATATATTCAAGCTTGATCTGAGAAAGGGGAAGGTAGCTCCAATTCCTTGAACAAAGAGACATTCACCAGGATCAAGGAACACTCCCCACTGAACAGTACAGGTAGTAAAAGTCCTCTAAGTTTGCCAGATATGCCATTTCATATGCCTTATGATGAGCTAGTAGTGTACAGCAATATTACAATCTAGACAGTACATGTGCCTTAAAGAGTATCAACACTGTCTTGGCATCTCTTTCTGAAAGGTTTTAGTTATCCTGCCTATGATTTTCCTTTCGAGTACGATGTTAACACTTTTATGATCACCCATGTTCTGGCCTTATTGCTTGTAAGTGCCTCACAATATGCTTTTGTTCTACTGGCTTGAGTTTCTTTTATACTCGTTTCACCCCCTGTAATTATTTTCAGCAAACTGTGAAGAAATAAGTGACATTATATATATTTACCTCCAAAGACTGAGCTGCAAACCCATGAATAGATCACATCTACCCAGTTTATTGTGTGAACTGATTAAACACAAGCATTTTGAAATAGTTTTTAAAGCCTGTATCTTTCTCTAGTGCAGTGAACCAATAAAAAGTGTTTAACAACTGTATACATCTAAAATATAACAATTTGTATATAAAATCTGAGACCTCTTCAGAAAACTATAATGTATGAATCAGGAACTCTAAAATATTTTAAGTACAGTGGACCCCCGGAGTTCGTACTGCTCCAAACTCGAACAATTATGTAAGTGTATTTTTGTAAATGCTTTTGTAAGTGTATTTTTGGGGGTCTAAAAGGACTAAACTAATTTACATTATTCCTTATGGAAACAAATTCGTTCGGTAACGGCACTTGTGCAGTATTCTGTAACGAATTAATGACGAACTCCGGGGGTCCACTGTATTGTGCTTCACCTAGAGCTCACAAGTACTGGTTTTGTCCATTTATAATCTGTCTGCCAAGATAAGAATATAATTCTTTCAAAGGACTACCAGCAAATGGTAGAGAAATATCCAACAGCAGCTGGGTTTACATCTATAGACTGAGCCACTAAGCTGAAAATTAATCACATCAACCCAGTTTATTGTTTTAACCCTTTGAGGGTTTTTGACGTACTAGTACGGCTTACATGCTAGGGCGTTTGACGTACTAGTACGCCTAAATTCTAGCGCCCTCAAATCAAGGAGAAACAGGCTGGTAGGCCTAGATATCAGAGAATGGGTCTGTGCGGTCAGTGTGCGCAGTATAAAAAAAATCCTGCACCACACAGTGCATAATGAGGAAAAAAAAACTCCAACCGTATTTTTAGTTTAAAACAGCGACTTTGCAGTCTATTTTCGTATGGTATTTATGATTCTATTCTCGTTTTCGTGGTCTCATTTGATAGAATGGAAGATATATTAGAGAAATAGAGATAATTTTGATCGATTTCTCAATGACAAGTACCTAGAAATTGAGCGCAAAGTAGCGAAAATGTTCGATTTTTGGCGATGTTCAAGAGTAAACAAATCACGCCACACGTACAATACACATAAACTGGCGACTCTAATATTCTTGCACAAGTGTGCTGATGTCATTTATACCATTTTTACAATGATGCAGTAGTATACATAATAATAAATCTTCAATTTATTGTGAGAACAAAAATTCAAAATGGAAAGCAAAAGTAATGTAAGAGGGGCCTGCAAACATGACTAATGGACAGATAAAATGTTATTCGAGTGCCAGGAATGTCTGTCTCGTTTATTCTGGAACCTATTTTGAAATTGGCATCTTTTGAAATTTGTGTGAAATTGGACAAATTGCCAATTTCTGACCACCTTATTGGGTAGTTGAAATCGGTAAATTGGCAGTTTCTTGTACTCAATCGATAGATGCGTAAATAGCATCGATACCGCTAACTTCGCGAGAGCATAATTCCGTTAGTTTTTTATCAAATTTCATAATTATGGTGGCGTTATGATGGAAAAAGATTCTCTATCATTTCATAAGAAAAAATAATTTTTTTTTTTCCGAAAATGTTTCGACCCTGAGAGAGTGTTAAGAATCGGGGTCTCGACCCTGAAAGGGTTAATGACTAATCTATCAACAGGGTCAAGTCAGAAAGGTAAAGGTGGGACTTGGCAGCTTGTTTAAAGAGGTATCAGGCAAAGGGCTATGATTATATGTAATCCAAGTACAGTGGACCCTCGGTTTTCATTGAAAATTCTTTCCAGAATGCTATTTGAGTGACATTACCGAACAAATTTATTCCCATAAGGACAAATGTAAATTTGATTAGTCGTTTCAGACCCCCAAAAGTACACTTACAAAAGCACTTACAAAAATACATTTACATAATTGTTCGAGTTTGGAGATGCACGAAAACCGAGGGTCCACTGTACAGTGGTACCTTGACCTACGAATGTCCCAACTTACGATTTTTCCGAGTTACGAGCCGTCGCTCGGTTGATTTTTCGCTTTGAGTTGCGAGCTAAAATCCGAATTATGAGTGAGCTTCAGATATGCAGCCACTCGCAGAAGATACAGAGGAAATATCAAAAACCTCGATAATAACCAATGTGTAACATCCTTTCAATTTTGATACCACTGGTAGTATCATCCTGCCAGAATGTTCTATAACGTATGCCCTAAGTAAAGAGAAACAATTCTGGAACATGTGAAATACATGTTCGACAAGCCAGCTGGTTGGGTGGCCAGCTGGCTGGCTGGCTGATTTGCTTTGGCTGTCTCTATCTCCTTCTGTCTGTCTGTATCTAACTCTGTCTCTGTCTCTCTATCTGTGTGTTTGCCTGGTCTCTACCTCTGCCTGGTCTCTGTCTGACAGGTACACATAAATACAGTTATACAGTCATCCCTCGGTTTTCGATTTTAATCCGTTCCAGATGGATCGGCTAAAACCAAAATCGGCGAAAACCAAAACTATTTTCCCCATAAGAAATAATGGAAATTCAATTAATCCGTTCCAGAAACCCAGAAGTTTGGAAAAAAAAAATTTTTGGGGGCCTTAAAGATAGATTTACATGCACAAATGAAAGAACTCTATGTGGCACTTACCTTTATTGAAGACTGATGTTGCTGGATGGAAGAGAGGGAGGAGGGGAGAGGGAAGAGACCCTATTTTTTGGAAGGGGAATCCCCTTCCATAAGGAATTTAGGTACCAAGTCCTTATCCAGGGTCACTTCCCTGCATGCCTGCTACACTCCCTCCCTGCCTGCTACGCTCCCTCCCTGCCTGCTACACTCCCTGCATTGATGCTACACTCCCTGCATACCTGCTACACTCCCTGCATACATGCTACACTCCCTGCAGACCTGCTACACTCCCTGCAGACCTGCTACACTCCCTGCAGACCTGCTACACTCCCTGCATACCTGCTACACTCCCTGCATACCTGCTACACTCCCTGCATACCTGCTACACTCCTGCATATGCTACTCCTGCTACAGCTCCCTGCATACCTGCTACACTCCCTGCATACCTGCTACACTCCCTGCATACCTGCTACACTCCCTGCATACCTGCTACACTCCCTGCATACCTGCTACACTCCCTGCATACCTGCTACACTCCCTGCATACCTGCTACACTCCCTGCATACCTGCTACACTCCCTGCATACCTGCTACACTCCCTGCATACCTGCTACACTCCCTGCATACCTGCTACACTCCCTGCATACTGCTACACTCCCTGCATACATGCTACACTCCCTGCATACATGCTACACTCCCTGCATACCTGCTAACCTGGCACTCCCTGCATACCTGCTACACTCCCTGCATACCTGCTACACTCCCTGCATACCTGCTACACTCCCTGCATACCTGCTACACTCCCTGCATACCTGCTACACTCCCTGCATACCTGCTACACTCCCTGCATACCTGCTACACTCCCTGCATACTGCTACACTCCCTGCATACTGCTACACTCCCTGCATACATGCTACACTCCCTGCATACATGCTACACTCCCTGCATACATGCTACACTCCCTCATACATGCTACACTCCCTGCATACATGCTACACTCCCTGCATACATGCTACACTCCCTGCATACCTGCTACACTCCCTGCATACTGCTACACTCCCTGCATACCTGCTACACTCCTGCATACCTGCTACACTCCCTGCATACCTGCTACACTCCCTGCATACCTGCTACACTCCCTGCATACCTGCTACACTCCCTGCATACCTGCTACACTCCCTGCATACCTGCTACACTCCCTGCATACCTGCTACACTCCCTGCATACCTGCTACACTCCCTGCATTCACTCTGCATCTGCTACACTCCCTGCATACCTGCTACACTCCCTGCATACCTGCTACACTCCCTGCATACCTGCTACACTCCCTGCATACCTGCTACACTCCCTGCATACCTGCTACACTCCCTGCATACCTGTACCCTGCATACCTACACTCCCTGCATACCTGCTACACTCCCTGCATACCTGCTACACTCCCTGCATACCTGCTACACTCCCTGCATACCTGCTACACTCCCTGCATACCTGCTACACTCCTGCATACCTGCTACACTCCCTGCATACCTGCTACACTCCCTGCATACCTGCTACACTCCCTGCATACCTGCTACACTCCCTGCATACCTGCTACACTCCCTGCATACCTGCTACACTCCCTGCATACCTGCTACACTCCTGGCATACCTGCTACACTCCCTGCATACATGCTACACTCCCTGCATACCTGCTACACTCCCTGCATACCTGCTACACTCCCGGCATACCTGCTACACTCCCTGCATACCTGCTACACTCCCTGCATGCCTGCTACACTCCCTGCATACCTGCTACACTCCTGCATGCCTGCTACACTCCCTGCATGCCTGCTACACTCCCTGCATGCCTGCTACACTCCCTGCATGCCTGCTACACTCCTGCATGCCTGCTACACTCCCTGCATGCCTGCTACACTCCCTGCATGCCTGCTACACTCCCTGCATGCCTGCTACACTCCCTGCATGCCTGCTACACTCCCTGCATGCCTGCTACACTCCCTGCATGCCTGCTACACTCCCTGCATGCCTGCTACACTCTTAAACTCCATCGTGTTTCTCACTTTCTTTACCAAAGGACTGGCACTAGGAGCTTTCTTTGGGCCCATGGTAGCTTATTTAGTAGTCACACACAATAATCAAGGGCCAAAAACAATGAATTGTTAATAAATGTTTTGTATGAACTCCTGGGGTGATGTTCACTCAAGCATAAACAATGCTAGACTGCCTGACAATGTGCGTGGGAGGTGTGTGGGTGGCGGGCCTACGGCCTTTGTATGTGCGCGGCACTGGTGTACAGGTTCCGTACCATCGGCGAAAACTGAGACAATCGGCGAAAACTGAGACAATTTTTCCACGAAAAAAGTGATCGAAAACCAAAATCGGTGAAAACTGAGACAATCGAAAACCAAGGGATGACTGTACAGTGTAAATTACCTAGGATAACCCAAAAAATCCAAACAAAGTGCAATACAGTGGACCCCCGGTTATCGGCCGTAATCCGTTCCAGAAGGTCGGCCTAAAACTGAAAGGGCCGAAAACCAAAATAATATTTCCCATAAGAATTAATGTAAATCCAATTAATCTGCTTCAGACACCCAAAAATATTAACAAAAAATATATTTTTTAAAGATTAACTATAGTTTTACATACAGAAATCAATGAGAAATAAATAGTATAAAGCACAAATTTTAATGATAAATAAACATTAAATACCTTTATTGAAGACTCTTGTTGGCATACTGAAGAATGCAGGAGGGGAGAGGGAGTTGGGAATTCCCCTCCATAAGGACTTCAGGTATCAAAACCCTCTCTAGGGTTACTTCCTTTCTTTGTCATTTACTGTGACAGTGCATTCATTACATAACTTAAAATATTTGTAGTCTTAATGTAGGGCAAGAGGTGAGTAGTATTTATTTGTAGGAAGTCAGTGAAGGCAGCGGTAATGTAGTTATACATAGAATGTAGCTCCCTGGGCTACACTACACAACTATATTACATATTACAGTGGAACCCTGAGTTCTGAACGCCTCGACTATCGAATGATTCGAGTTTCGAACAAATTTTGTCCCGAGTATCAAACGTGCCCTGTGTTTCGAACCGCGTGCGAACCAGACCTATTCGCCCGGCGCCTGTCTGCGCAGGTGTCGTGAGTCAGTCTAGCTTTGTTTATCCTCCAGTGAACATTACCCTGCGTGCTCTTCCAAACATTTCACAATTAATTAATTGCGTTTGGAGCTTGTTCATTAAGTGCGACTGTGAAATAAGCTACCATGGGTCCAAAGAAACTTCCTAGTGGCACCTCTGTGGTAAAGAAAGTGAGAAACAGCATAGAAGTGAAGAAGGAAATAGTAAAAAAATACGAGTGGTGTGCGACTTGTGGAGCTTGCGAGGACATATGGCAAAAGCAAATCAACAGGAAGGCAGGGAGTGTAGCAGGCATGCAGGGAGTGTAGCAGGTATGCAGGGAGTGTAGCAGGTATGCAGGGAGTGTAGCAGGCATGCAGGGAGTGTAGCAGGCATGCAGGAGGTAGCAGGCATGCGAGTGAGCAGGCATGCAAGGAGTGTAGCAGGCATGCAGGAGTGTAGCAGGCATGCAGGGAGTGTAGCAGGCATGCAGGGAGTGTAGCAGGCATGCAGGGAGTGTAGCAGGCATGCAGGGAGTGTAGCAGGCATGCAGGGAGTGTAGCAGACATGCAGGGAGTGTAGCAGACATGCAGGGAGTGTAGCAGGCATGCAGGGAGTGTAGCAGGCATGCAGGGAGTGTAGCAGGAAGGCAGGGAGTGTAGCAGGCATGCAGGGTGTAGCAGGAAGTGTAGCAGGCATGCAAGGGAGTGTAGCAGGAATGCAGGGAGTGTAGCAGGAAGGCAGGGAGTGTAACAGGCATGCAGGGAGTGTAGCAGGCATGCAGGGAGTGTAGCAGGAAGGCAGGGAATGGGGATTCCCCTTCCAAACCCTAAGCCCTCCCTCACTCCTCCTCCCTATATTCCAGATGCCATCAACAATTTTCAATAAAGGTAAGTAAAAATGTTATTTTATATGTTTATTTAAATGTTTATTTATCTATTACTAATTTAAGTATTATGTATGTTTGTTGTGTGTATGTAAAACTATAATTAATCTCATTAAAATGTATTTTTTGTGAATATTTTTGGGTTTCTGGAACGGATTAATTGTATTTACGTACATTATTTATAGGAAATATTGCTTCGAGTTTCAAACATTTCGAGTTTAGAACTAGCTCCTGGAACGGATTAAGTTCGAAACTCGTGGTTGCACTGTATTACACTACACAGCCGTATTATTATAATACACAGCCATATTATTACACTACACAGCCGTATTATTGCACTACACAGCCGTATTATTACACTACACAGCCATATTATTACACTACACAGCCGTATTATTACACTACACAGCCGTATTATTACACTACACAGCCATATTATTACACTACACAGCCGTATTATTACACTACACAGTCGTATTATTACACTACACAGCCATATTATTACCATGTTCACAGAGGGTTAAGTAATGGATAATTCATGTCGAGAATTGTAAACAAACACATATGAAGGACGGTGACTGCACCAGATGCCAGATTCGCAGTTTTCTCTAACGCTGCATCAGAGAAAATGTAATGTTTACCTTCCACCCTCCTCCTCCTTGATTCGCCGGTACTCACCACTCAATAACATATAAACATTGCATGTTTATATGCTATGTAATGTGTTTCTCATATAATTTTGAAGAAAATATCATAGATGGATTAATGAAAATGTCTATATTAACCTGAAATAAGATACTATATTTAATGTGCTCAAGAGTGATTTATTACGCATCCAACACCACTCTTACATTTTTCAGTAACTTCTTTCTTAAATTCCATCGTGTTTCTCACTTTCTTTACCAAAGGAACTTTACTGGGAACTTTCTTTGGGGCCATGGTTACTTATTTCACAGTTGCACTTAATGAATAACTACCAAAAACACTCTCCCAGAGACAGCCAGACTGGCGGGAGCGGCTGGCGAGGGCGGGTTGACTAGTCCCATACGGCTGATAAGCAAAATAACGGCTGATAACGGGAAGCCAAAAAACCAGCCTATAACCAAGTTGGCCGATAACAGGAATGGCCAATAACCGGGGGTCCACCGTACTATGCTTGTAGACATAAGGCATAATAAGCATGACTGCCAAGTAATACACATTTTCACTTGTTCAGGAATCAGACTTGACGACTCGAGGCAGTACGAGCATAGTACTTACGCTGATTTACTTCCAAGATATTCACGCAAAATGTAGGCCGGTCTCCTGACTTGGGAAAAAAATTCTGAGAAAATTGCTTTTGTTTCAGGGTTTTCCTTAGTGATCTAGTGCAGTTAGCCTCACAAACACTCTGTTTTCTCTAATAATAACACCTCAGAAAGGTAAGAATGGGAAGATATGGTCAGTGATAATTATTTTTATCTCAGGAGTGGCTGCCACCACTCATCACATAATGACATATTTTATTCATATTATATCATGTTTCTATGTTACTTATATTGTTTATTATGTCATATTAGATCAATTGTGATAGATAAATAAGCTGTAGAGTTGATATTAGCATTATTGGGGTGGTTTTTTGGGGGGCTGGAATGGATTAATGGCATTTCAATTAATTTCAATGAGGAAAATTGATTTGATATACGAGAAAATTGAGTGACGAGCTCAGTCACGGAACGAATTTAACTCGTAAGTCAAGGTACCACTGTATTCTATTTTATGAAATTTCATTTCACTGAAATATTTTAAATACTGTATTTTCCTTCTACAAACTTAAAAGCATTATTTTTTTACAGGCGTGTTTGATGATTATTTAAAATTGCTTCCTCTTTTCAATCACATACATACAAGGTCTAGTTAGTGTGTAAGCATATGTTGAAGAAAGTACAAAAAGATATGGAATACATACCAGACTATAAAATTCCTGTAGATTGATAAATCCATCATTGTTGTAGTCCACATGATAAAGCATGCTATCCACCATGTCATCTGAGAGGGGAACTTCACTTACTGGAGTGTTCAGCAAGTATTTCTTCAGCTCAGACCGAAGAATATAACCATCTCCATCACTATCAATCTGTAGTTACAAGTTAAAACTTAATCAAAAGTTTAATGTAACACTTCCAAGCTCAAAACTTCATCAATAATAAAATAAAAACATTAATTATAATATACATATACAGTGGTACCCCGACTTACGATGGTCCCCAAACTCACCCTTTTATGTAAGTTTATTTTTTAAATGCTTTTGTAAGTGTAATTTTGGGAGTCTAAAAGGACTAGTCTATTTTACATCATTCCTTATGGGGATAAATTCGTTTGGTAATGGCACTTGAACAGCATTCTTGAATGAAAAAATATCGTAAGTCGGGGTACCACTGTATATACTATTCTTTCTTTCAACAAATCGGCCGTTTCCCACCAAGGCGGAGTGGCCCAAAGAGAAAAACAAAAGTTTCTCTTTTTAACTTTAGTAATGTATACAGGAGAAGGGTATACTAGCCCCTTGCTCCCGGCATTTTAGTCGACTCTTACGACACGCATGGCTTACGGAGGAAGAATTCTGTTCCACTTCCCCATGGAGATAAGAGGAAATAAGAACAAGAACTAGTAAGAAAATAGAAGAAAACCCAGAGGGGTGTGTATATATATGCTTGTACATGAATGTGTAGTGTGACCTAAGTGTAAGTAGAAGTACCAAGACATACCTGAAATCTTGCATGTTTATGAGACAGAAAAAAGACACCAGTAATCCTACCATCATGTAAAAGAATTACAGGCTTTCGTTTTACACTCACTTGGCAGGACGGTAGTACCTCCCTGGGTGGTTGCTGTCTACCAACCTACTACCTAGGATACATATACATGTGTGTGTGTGTGTGTGTATATATATGTGTGTATGTGTGTGTATATATATGTGTGTGTGTGTATATATATGTGTGTATGTGTATATATATGTGTGTATGTGTGTGTGTGTGTGTGTATATATATGTGTGTGTGTGTGTGTGTATATATATGTGTGTATGTGTGTATATATATATATATATATATATATATATATATATATATATATATATATATATATATATATATATATATATATATATATATATATATATATATATATATATATATATATATATATATATATATATATATATATATATATATATATATATATATATATATATATATATATATATATATATATATATATATATATATATATATATAATATATATATATATATATATATATATATATATATATATATATATATATATATATATATATATATATATATATATATATATATATATATATATATATACATACACAGTGGTACCTCGACTTACGATATTTTTTCATTCCAGAATGCTGTTCAAGTGCCATTACCAAACGAATTTATCTCCTTAAGAAATGTTGTAAAATAGACTAGTCCTTTTAGACCCCCAAAATTACACTTACAAAAGCATTTAAAAAAATAAACTTACATAAAAGGGTGAGTTTGGGGACCATCGTAAGTCGAGGTACCACTGTATATATATACAGTGGTCCCTCGGTTTTCGCCGAAAATTCTTTCCAGAATGCTGCTCAAGTGCCATTACCGAACGAATTTACTTCCTTAAGAAATAATGTCACGTAGGTTAGTCTATTTCAGACCCCAAAAATACACTTGCAACAGCACTTACGAAAATACACTTGCAACAGCACTTACGAAAATACACTTGCAACAGCACTTACGAAAATACACTTACATAAATGTTCGAGTTTGGAGATGCACAAAAACCGAGGGACCACTGTATATATTTTTAAACACAGCGGCTGCTTCCTACCAAGACAGGGTGATTCAAAAAGAAAGAAAACCCCCAAAAAAAGAAAAAAACTTTCATCATCACTCATACACAATCACTGTCTTTGCAGAGTCACTCAGATACGACAGTTTAGATATTTCCATCTGTTTCATTTTAGTAATTTATACAGAAGGGGTTACTACCTCCTTGCTCCTGGCATTTCTGTATTCAGAAAAGGCATATGACAGGGTTGATAGGGAAGCAATTTGGCAGATGTTGCAAATGTACGGAATAAGTGGTGGGTTACTAAAAGCAGTAGTATTATTTCCATGCAGATAGTGAAACTCAGTTAAAATATGTAGGAGAAGGGGACTATTTTCCAATAAAAACAGACCTTAGACAAGGATACATGATTCACTGTGGTTGTTTAATATTTATTGATGGCGTTGTAAAGTATGTGAATGTTAGGGTGTTGGGGAGAGGTGTGGGATTAACATTTTCATTTTTGCTTGTGTAGATCTATATGACTGGGGACAGTGGCGCTGACGAAGATCTATGCGTAAATTATAGCACTCTCAAATATATTAATTTTTTTTTTTTTTTTTTCAACAAGTCGGCCGTCTCCCACCGAGGCAGGGTGACCCAAAAAGAAAGAAAATCCCAAAAAAGAAAATACTTTCATCATCATTCAACACTTTCACCACACTCATACATAATCACTGTCTTTGCAGAGGAGCTCAGATACGACAGCTGAGAAAAGTCCCTCCCAGCTGTCACTATCTCAGACCCCTCCTTTAAAGTGCAGGCATTGTACTTCCCATTTCCAGGACTCAAGTCCAACTAAATCAATTAACTGGTTTCCCTGAATCCCTTCACAAAATGTTACCCTGCTCACACTCCAACAGATCGTCATGTCCCAAAACCATTCGTCTCCATTCACTCCTATCTAACACGCTCACACATGCTTGCTGGAAGTCCAAGCCCCTCGCCCACAAAACCTCCTTTACCCCTTCCCTCCAACCTTTCTAGGACGACCCCTACCCGCCTTCCTTTCCCTACAGATTTATACGCTCTCCAAGTCATTCTACTTTGATCCATTCTCTCTAAATGACCAAACCACCTCAACAACCCCTCTTCAGCCCTCTGACAAATACTTTTAGTAACTCCACACCTTCTCCTAATTTCCACATTCCGAATTTTCTGCATAATATTTACACCACACATTGCCCTTAGACAGGACATCTCCACTGCCTCCAGCCTCCTCCTCGCTGCAGCATTTGCAACCCATGCTTCACACCCATATAAGAGTGTTGGTACCACTATACTTTCGTACATTCCCTTCTTTGCCTCCATGGATAACGTTTTTGTCTCCACAGATACCTCAATGCACCACTCACCTTTTTTCCTTCATCAATTCTATGGTTAACCTCATCCTTCATAAACCCATCCGCTGACACGTCAACTCCCAAATATCTGAAAACATTTACTTCTTCCATAATCCCTCTCTCCAATGTGATATCCAATTTTTCTTTATTTAAATCGTTTGATACCCTCATCACCTTACTCTTATCTATGTTCACTTTTAACTTTCTACCTTTACACACTCTCCCAAACTCGTCCACTAACCTTTGCAACTTTTCTTTAGAATCTCCCATAAGCACAGTATCATCAGCAAAAAGTAACTGTGTCAACTCCCATTTTGCATTTAATTCTCCATAATTTAATCCCACCCCTCTCCCCAACACCCTAGCATTTACTTCTTTTACAACCCCATCTATAAATATATTAAACAACCATGGTGACATTACACATCCCTGTCTAAGACCTACTTTTACCGGGAAGTAATTTCCTCTCTCCTACACACCCTAACCTGAGCCTCACTATCCTCATAAAAACTCTTTACAGCCTTCAGTAACTTACTACCTATTCCATACACTTGCAACATTTGCCACATTGCTCCCCTATCCACTCTATCATATGCCTTTTCTAAATCCATAAATGCAATAAAAACTTCTCTACCTTTATCTAAATACTGTTCACATATATGCTTCACTGTAAACACTTGATCTACACATCCCCTACCCACTCTAAAGCCTCCTTGCTCATCTGCAATCCTAGTCTCTGTCTTACCTCTAATTCTTTCAATAATAACCCTGCCATACACTTTACCTGGTATACTCAGTAAACTTATTCCCCTATAATTTTTACACTCTCTTTTATCCCCTTCCTTTATATAAAGGAACTATACATGCTCTCTGCCAATCCCTAGGTACCTTCCCCTCTTTCATACATTTATTAAACAAAAATACCAACCACTCCAGCACTATATCCCCCCCTGCTTTTAACATTTCTGTCATGATTCCGTCAATTCCAGCTGCTTTAACCCCTTTCATTCTACGTAATGCCTCACGCACCTCCCCCACACTCACATCCTGCTCTTCTTCACTCCTAAACGATGTTGTACCTCCCTGGCCAGTACATGAAATTACCGCCTCCCTTTTTTCATCGACATTTAAAAGTTCCTCAATATATTAATATGAGCAGCAAATTTTGGCCTAGATATGAGAGAACAGGTCTTTGCAGTGGCAGTGTGCAGTACAGTGGACCCTCGGTTAACGAAAAAAATTCATTGCAGAAGCCTGCTCAAGTGCCATTACCGAACGAATTTACGCCCTTAAGAAATAATGTCATGTAGGTTAGTCTATTTCAGACCCCCAAAAATACACTTCCACAAGCACTTACAATATTATACTTACATACTTACACGATTTCCGGGGTGTTCGTTAACCGAGGGTCCACTGTATATAAATTTTGCACTATATAGTGCATGAAGGAAACAGCTAACCTCTTGTTGTGGCCTCCTATCTAATATGATGGTTAGGTAGTTAACCTGCCGGCCGGCAGTACCACTGGGTACGTCATCAGACCCAACGTTGGACTGCTGAGCCGGCCTGACTGACAGGGATGCCAAGCCCATGTTGACACTTTACAGATCGCTTGTTCTATCTAGGCTGGAATATTGCTGCACACTAACTGCACCTTTCAAGGCGGGTGAAATTGCTGACCTTGAAAATGTGCAGAGAACCTTCACTGTACGCATAAGTGCGATAAACCACCTCAACTACTGGGAACGCTTAAAGTTCCTAAACCTGTACTCTCTAGAACGCAGGCGGGAGAGATACATTATTATATACACATGGAAAATTCTCGAGGGCTTAGTACCAAACTTGCACACAAAAATCACTCCCTACGAAAGCAAAAGACTCAGCAGGCGATGTAACATCCCCCCAATGAAGAGCAGGGGTGCCACTAGCACGTTGAGGGACAACACAATAAGTGTCAGGGGCCCAAGATTGTTCAACTGCCTCCCAGCATACATCAGGGGGATTACCAACAAACCCCTGGCTGTCTTCAAGCAGGCACTGGACAGGCACCTAAAGTCGGTACCTGACCAGCCAGGCTGTGGTTCGTACGTTGGACTGCGTGCAGCCAGCAGTAACAGCCTGGTTGATCAGGCTCTGGTCCAACAGGAGGCCTGGTCACGGACCGGGCTGTGGGGGCGTTGACCCCTGGAATTCTCTCCAGGTAGACTCCAGGTAGAGTACACCTACTGGAGAGTGTTCGCCAGACTCTCCCAGAGTACACCTACTGGAGAGTGTTTGCCAGACTCTCCCAGAGTACACCTACTGGAGAGTGTTTGCCAGACTCTCCCAGAGTACACATACTGGAGAGTGTTCGCCAGACTCTCCCAGAGCACACCTACTGGAGAGTGTTCGCCAGACTCTCCCAGAGCACACCTACTGGAGAGTGTTCGCCAGACTCTCCCAGAGCACACCTACTGGAGAGTGTTCGCCAGACTCTCCCAGAGCACACCTACTGGAGAGTGTTTGCCAGACTCTCCCAGAGCACACCTACTGGAGAGTGTTTGCCAGACTCTCCCAGAGTACACCTACTGGAGAGTGTTCGCCAGACTCTCCCAGAGCACACCTACTGGAGAGTGTTCGCCAGACTCTCCCAGAGCACACCTACTCGAGAGTGTTCGCCAGACTCTCCCAGAGCACACCTACTCGAGTGTTCGCCAGACACTTGGTGACAAGGCCTGCTTGAGAGTGTAGACTCTCGCAGAGTACTCCTGACTCTTCGTGCTGATGACAAGGCCTTAGACTATCTACTGGCTTTGAGAGTATTATTGCTTCACGGCATATCTACTGGTCTTAGTGTTGACCAGACCATGGATACGACGACTGGACTTTGCTGGCTTACACTGACTTCAGTTCCCTGCTGGCTTGGCTTTGGTATGCTGGTCAGTATGGTCGTCGGATATGCTATGTAGTGTCGAGTGTGCAAATGAGGTAGTGGTAAATGTGTCATGTGACACAAGAAGAGATGTTGAAGTCAGGGTGTTGTGTGTAACATGGACACAAGTATTCAGTGTTGTACCCGGAATTGCTGTACCCGGAATTGCTGTACCTGGAATTGTTGTACCCGGAATTGTTGTACCCGGAATTGTTGTACCCGGAGTGCTTTGTGTCAGGTGATTGTGACAAAGTATTGGTGTGTCAGGTGACTGACACACGTTTAGTGTTCAGGGTGTGAGCCCGGTGTCTGTCTGGTGACACGACACAAGATGAAAGAGTCGTGTAATTTGGTGTTTGTGTCAAATGACGCGGTGCTAAGGTTTTCTTAGAGACTGAGTTCATGACACAGAGGGCGTGTCATGTGGCACAGAGAAAGGTGTCGTATGACACAGGGAAGGCGTGTTATGACACAGAAAAGGGTGTCGTGTGACACAGAGAAGGCGTGTGTAAAACAGAGACAAAAGTGTCTGATGACACGGAGGAGAAGGCATGTCATGGCAATAGGTTTGGTAGTGTCATGTATGACACAGGAAGATGGCAGCAACTATGACACTAGGCACTGAGTTTTATGATTACTTTTACTTGTGATATTTTATTACCTTTTAATATGACTTGGTATAAATAAAATGTGATATGTACAGTGGACCACCGAGTTTCGGTCATAATTCATTCCAGAAGGCTGTTCAAGTGCCATTACCAAACGAATTTGTTCCCTTAAGGAAAAATGTAAATTAGATTAGTCCTTTCAGACCCCCAAAAATACACATACAAAAGCACTTACAATATTAAACTTACATAATTGTTTGATTTCCGAGGTGACCCCGAAACTCGGGGGTCCACTGTATACCAAAGATAAAGATTATATTTTTATACAAATTATATGAATATTTATACTAATAGAAGTATATTAAATATTGGAAATTTTAGAGTTTATTGTTATCCCGAACAGTCCCTTATTACAAACACTAGTAACAGGCTCTTGGAATAAATGCACTCTACCTGGGTGCAGGTAATGTGTTTAGTGGAAACTAGTGTTTTTGTAATACCTCTAGACCTGTGTTTGGGTTAAAAAAAGTGACTTGGGGAAAAGGTTTTGAGTGAGTTTCTTGACTTTGTTGGCTGTTTCTTGCTGCTAACTGATAGAGCAGAACATACTAGTGAAATGGAGATGATCTTGGTCAGTTCAAAACCAGAGGTTATCTGAAATAGGCCTCAAAGTGGCAGAAACAACTGATTTCAGGCAATTTTTCTGAGGAAGGGTGGGGTCCCCTTAACTCCCCCAAGTTTGTTTTCTGAGGTTTAACTAGGTCTCCTTCAATTACAGTAGGGCTTCGACTTGAGTGGTTTCACACTTAAGATACTGGCATTTTGGAACCAACTAATTACCCTTGAACAATGACTTGCTCTTCTGACATCAGGACAACTATACATTACGTTCTAAAGTACAATTTATAAATAGTACATTCTTCTCGGTTAGTTTTTTAACAATGCATCCAAACTTTGTTTATTTCCATTTTATGAATGTTTGGAGAACTCAAATTTGTTTGGTAAGGATTGGTCAAGAACTATAGATTCAATATTTATAGTGTGTTAGTACATCAGTGGTTGGTGGTGAGGGAGAACTGGGGAAGGCCAAGTGGAGGCAGGTGTGGCTGGCAGGTGGGTGGGTTTGCTGTGGGCCTGGTGGGAGGGCACTGCTAGCTATGTGTTGCACATGTTCAGTAAACTAAGAAGGAACACTAAACAATGACAACATTCACTCTCACACCCATCCACTCCCGCCACCTTCATATCCACTCCACACTCACACTCTCAAACCGACACCACCCATTGTAACACTCATACTGCCCATCCTCACAGCCACACTGCCCATCCTCACAGCCACACCACCCCTCCTCACAACCACACCACCCCCCTCCTCACAACCACACCACCCCTCCTCACAACCACACCACCCCTCCTCACAACCACACCACCCCTCCTCACAACCACACCACCCCTCCTCACAACCACACCACCCCTCCTCACAACCACACCACCCCTCCTCACACCAACACCACCCCTCCTCACACCAACACCACCCCTCTATTAGTAAGTAAAAAAAAAACAGTATTAAATGTATAAAAATTTTGAAAAAAAAAAATAGAAATTAGATAGGGAATATTATGGCTTGGAAATGCATTAATTCATGTTGCATTTTTTCTTATGGGAAAGCAGGTTCTGAGTACTGAACAATCAACTTATGATGAATATTCTGGAATGTATTACATTGTAAGTTGGGGCCCTACTATACTGGGATCTAAACCATGACTAATATTCTTGGGTATTGTTTATTAGCTGTAAAATAAGAAAAAACTACAGATTTTTGTATGATTGATTCAAAATGAAGGCCATGAATTATATAGATGTCTGGGATGTGATTAATGAACAGAGGAAAGGCTGATTCATTGGCTAGAATGCCTACAATACTTGTTTCAGACTGTTTTTAAATTGGAATTTGTAGAATTGTGTGTAAAAGTGGGCAAATTACCAAATTCTAGGTACTGACAGTTGAATGGGCAGTTTCTTCTGATCAAAGGATAGTATCGACGGCATACTAGCACAATAGCCAGGAAGTGGGTCAGTTTCAGTACTGGAATTAGCCAAAAATAGGCTTCAAAGCGGGTGAAATCACTTATGCATTAAGTGCTCCCCATCCCCTAAATTCGTTCATGCTTAATTCCATAAATATTATATAATTTTTTTATTTCATTACTGTTAGAAAAAAATCCCCTACCATCTTAGAAGATATAATTATTTTTTATTTATTCAAAAGAGGTGACATAGCAAGAGCTTTTAATTTGGGAGGTGTCAAAAGTGAAATAATAATAATAATAATAATAATAATAATAATATTTATTTAGACATGGTACAATGGTACAATGATACATAGGTAGACATGATACATAGGTATGAATGAGATGTACATGCCAAAAGCCCCTAATATGCTGTGCATTGCGGGCATTCTTAGGACTAATTAATAGTAGACTACAAGGTAAAAAAATTATGGTTGATAATTTATAAAGTAAGTAAAATTGTGTATCTGAGTTATAAAGTTTGAATATAAGTTGAAAATAATAATTTATTAATTGTAGCAATGCAACTAATTGAGTGAGATAACAATTTAAAACAATTAATTGCATTGCAGTTACAGTTTACGTGGTCATTATAATGTAAATGTTATAGAAACAGTTAGCTTAGTATGTATTATTCATAACAGGTTTTTACATTTAAGTGATTAATCAGGTTTTTACATTTAAGTGATTATTCTACTTTGTTGGGAATCTTTGATATTGAGCATTTAGGTTTTTGTGAGAAGGTGGTTTTTTAGCATCGTTTTGAATTGGGGTACAGGCAGGTTTTTTTTGGCAATAACAGGTAATGAATTCCAAATTTTCGTGATTTGTTTACTCTTGAAAATTTGCAAAAATCGAACATTTCTCCTACTTTGAGCTCAATTTCAAGGTTGTTTTCATCATAAAACTAATCAAAAGCATCTATATTTCTGTAGTATGTTGTCCATTCTATCAAATGAGACCATGAAAAAGAGAATACAACCATAAATACTATAGAAATACACTCAAGTCAGGTTTTAATCCAAAAATGGTCGGAGTTTTTCTTCATGTACTGCAGTGCTGCAGGATTTTTATACTGCACACTGACCACACAGACCCATTCTCTCATATGTGGGCCTACCAGCTTTCTCCCGTTTGATTTGAAGCCGCTAGAATTTAGGCGTATTGATACGTCCGAAACAGTGGCTTGTAAAACGTATATATACGACCGAAACAGTCAAAGGGTTAAGAACTCTGTAATTTGCAAAGAACAACTTGACAACTCCTCTTTGTATCAGATAATGAATCTGATACAAAAGAGGAGTTGTCACAGTTGTTCTTTTGCAAATTACAGAGTTCTTTAACCCTTTAACTGTTTCGGTCGTATATATATATAATGAATCTGATACAAAAGAGTTGTCACAGTTGTTCTTTTGCAAATTACAGAGTTCTTTAACCCTTTGACTGTTTCGGTCGTATATATACGTCTTACGAGCCACTGTTTCGGACGTATCAATACGCCTAAATTCTAGTGGCTTCAAATCAAACTGGAGAAAGCTGGTAGGCCCACATATGAGAGAATGGGTATGTGTGGTCAGTGTGCGTAGTATAAAAAAAATCCTGCAGCACGCAGTACATGAGAGAAAAAAAACTCTGAACATTTTTTTGGATTAAAACGCCGACTTTGAGGTGTATTTTCGTATAGTATTTATGGTTGTATTCTCTTTTTCATGGTCTCATTTGAAAGAATGGACAACATACTACAGAAATATAGATGATTTTGATTAGTTTTATAATGAAAACGACCTTGAAATTGAGCTCAAATTAGGAGAAATGTTCAATTTTTGCAAATGTTCAAGAGTAAACAAATCACGCCACGTGTCCAATACATATCAATTGGTGAGTCTAATATTCTTTCACAAGTGCACTGATAATATTTATACCATTTTTACAATAATGCAATAGTCTGCATAACGGTAAATCTTCTATTTTTTATGTGAATAAAAAATCAAAATAGAAAGCAAAAGTAATATAAGAGGGGCCTAAAGACGTGACTAATGAACAGATAACATCTTATTTTAGTGCCAGGAATGTCTGCATTGTTTATTCTGGACCCTATTTTGAAATTGACAACTTTTTTATTTTGCATGAAATTGGCCAAATTGCCAATTTCTGATCACTTTATTGGGTAGTTGAAATCGATAAATTGGTGGTTTCTTGTACTCAATCGATAGAACAAATGGAGTTCTAAAGAAATATCTATGAGTTTGGTCAACTGGAACAATGGAATTTACCGAAAATAGGGCTCAAAATCGGCGAAATTGCCGATGCGTATATACGTATTGCCGAGATCACTAACTTCGCGAGAGCGTAATTCCATGAGTTTTCTATCAAATTTCAAACTTTTGGTGTCTTTATCATCGGGAAACGATTCTCTTATCATTTCATAAGAAAAAATAATTTATTTATTTTTTTTAAATTTTGCGACAACAGGAGAGCACTCAGGATTGAGGGTTGCGACAGTCAAAGGGTTAAGAAGATTCTGAAGAGAAATTCAAAGATTGGTGGAGGAATTTGGGAGGGGATGTAAAAGAAGGAAATTAAAAGTAAACATACAAAAGAACAAGGTGATGAGAAGAAAAGTCCTGGCAATGAAAGACTGGGTATCAGATTAGGGAAACAGAGTATGGAGGAAGTAAATGTATCGATCTATATGGAGTGGACATGGTGGCAGAAGGGTCCTTGAAAAAATAAAAATGAACCATAAATAGACAAGGGACAAAAGGTGGGTGAGTTGAGGCATCTGTGGAATGAAAAGTTTATCTGTGGAGGCAAAAAAGAGAATGTATCAGAGAAAATTTGAGCCAAAACTTTTATATCAGTGTGAGGCATGGGTTTTAAATGTTGAAGGAAGGAAAAGGCTAGGCAATGGAGATGTTTTGTATGAGAGTAATGTGTGGTGTAAACACCAAGCAGACAATTTGAAGTGTAGAAACTAAAAGACTGTATAATTATAAAAGGTTTAATTCAGAAGGCTGAGAAGAATTGAGCTGATTTGGGCATGTAGAAAGTGTAGTGCAGAATAAGATGACCCAAAGTGTTTGTTTATACTAAATTTTTTTAAATAAATAAAAAAAAGTTCTCCACGGGGAAGCGGAACAGAATTCTTCTTCCATAAGCCATGAGTGTCATAAGAGAACTTTCGTTTTTCTTTTTTAGGGCCACCCTGCCTTGGTGGGATACAGCCGGTTTGTTGAAAGAAGAAAAAAAATAGTTTCATACATTACCCATTTATACTTACCCTTTGGAAGATTTCATGCCAATTAATTGGCTCATATTTGTCGCTTCTGCCCTGTCGTGACATGATGATTTAAGGAGTTTCTGAAAAAAAATTATTTAAATAAAATGACATCTAATAAATAGTCCCAACACATCAGTGACACATAATACAGTGGACCCCCGACTTTCGAACATTCTTCATTCCAGAATGCTGTTCAAGTGCTGTTACCAAACTAATTTATTCCCATAAGGAATGATGTAAATTAGATTAGTCCATTTCAGACCCCCAAAAATACACTTTAAAAACTTCACTCCTGAAGTCTGCTCAAGCGCCATTACAGAACGAATTTACTCCCTTAAGGAAAAATGTCACGTAGGTTAGTCTATTTCAGACCCCCAAAAATACACTTCCACATGCACTGACAATATTATAATTACATAATTGTACGATTTCCGGGGTTTACGAAACTCGGGGGTCCACTGTACACTGTAATAAACACAATAGAGGAAATCTGCTCTAATATACATTATTTAGGTATGTACAGGCTCTCCTCACTTAACGACGTACTCGTTTACCGACGACTCGGAGTTACGACGGGCTCTCCTACGAGTTTAAAAAAAAAAAAAAAAAAATTGTATGCCATATGAGAACTTGGGTCATGCATCTCAATCTCCTTCTTACAGCCACTCAGTATACTAGCTTTTAAAGTCTCCAAGACTACATATTTGTACAAATTTTAACTTGATTGTGTACCCCATAGTACAAGATAGAAGTGCAGCAGCACTTGTATAAGTTTTGTAGCTAACATTTAAAGCACTCCAGAGCGATTGCTATTATAACAATAAATAAACCTTTATCTTTATTAATTATTATTATCATCATCAACATACCTTGTTCACTGAGTTTAATCATTTCTTAATTAAGCTGCTACGAGACACACACAATATAAACACACAGACGAACACACCAGCTGATCCCTTTACTGTGAACTTCTTTCATTTTCCTCTTCCAAGTGCTGCTGCACTTATAACTATCTTGTACTATGGGGTGCACAATAGACATGCAGCAACACTTGGAAGAGGAAAAACAGGAGAAAAATGGATCAGAACAAACCAGCTGATCAGGGATCAGCTGGTGTGTTCGTCTGTGTTTACATTCTGTCTTTCTCGTGGCAACTTAAGAAAGAAATTATTATACTCAGTGAACAAGGTATATCGATGGTGATAATAATAATAATAATAAAATACATATATGGAGAGGTATTGGAGGATGAGCTGGGCTGGGGCTATACGAGAGAGAGGGAGAAAGTGCCAGCAGTCTCAGTAACTCCTGCTTCACCATGACATTCGGACGTGTAAGCTAATGGCACTATAAAATATTGTATAATTATACTATTACTATCAATACAGGTTATCTACTTATCATATTTATTCCAGAATAATATTAGGTATAACATAAATAATGTAGAAGCATGATAAAGACGCCCAAATTAATAAAAACTGACATTATATAGAGAGGTATTGAAGGATGGAGGGCGGAGAGGGATAAAAAAAAAAAGTGACCACGACCATTATAGAAAACGGTACCGCCTGAAGGGTAACTATAGAAGATCACTCTTACCCTATGCAAAGACTGAAAAAAGTGCGATTTTCTCGATTTTTTTTTGTTTTCAAGTAATCAGCTATGTAAGGGTTTCCTGGAATAACTTGGAAGTAAGTCATTGACCTATTTCATGTTGTATTACCATTAATAATAAACAGATTGAAAGGAACTTCCCAACAAACATAAAACTGAATGTTTTAATTTTGGGTGGTGACACTTTTGAAGTGTCAGTAATGGGTGATTCCTCGATTAGCGACGAAATCGTTTACTGACAGGGTCTTAGGCCCCTATCTCCGTCGTTAAGTGAGGAGAGACTTTATACTGGTCAGAAACCGCATTGTAAGTGCAAGGCGTCGGTAAACGAGTACATCGCTAAGTGAGGAGAGGCTGTATACAAACATTGCAACATTTACAATTTAATTGAATTGGAGATGCTGTAACTACTGTATACTATATATAATGTACAGTGGTACTTTGACTTACGAGTGCCCCGACTTACGAGTTTTCTGAGTTACGAGCCGTCGTTTGGTCGATTTTTTGCTTTGAGTTGCGAGCCAAAATCCAAGTTACGAGCAAGCTTCAGATACGCCGCCACTAGTTGGCGCAGCGTTTATTGAAAGGAAATGCCCAGAAAAAGTTGCAACTGGTCGTGCATCGGTGCTATTTAATGACACTTGCCTAACTCATTTCCGAAACATTCTGAAAGGGAGGATGAAACAAATTTCCTTGGACAGGTTTTTATTGAAATATCCTGCAGATGAAAGTGAGGAAACGTGGCAAAAAATGCAAAAATCAGTGAAAGTGAAGTGAAAAAAAAAAAAAAAAAAAGTTGTAGCAATTAAGTTCAGCAATAAAGTGGAGCATTAACCCTTTAACTGTCCAAACGTAGATCTACGTTCACTCTCGTAGCGCTCCGAACATAGATCTACGTTTTTTTTACATTTGATTGCATGTAATATAAAATGTGCTAGATCTATGTTCGGAGAGCTACGCGAATGAATGTAGATCTACGTTTGGACGGTAAAAGAGTTAAGAGTGTAGCAAGTAAGTTAAGTGATTAAGCGATAGAGTTTATGATGAACGAAAGCGACCGAAAAAGCATTTCCATTAGCCCAAGACATCTGATCTCAAAGGTAAATACACTTTATAAAACTAATTTATTTATTTACATTCTCTTTTATTATGTTTTATTATGTTTTTATACAATATTTCTTATTCATACATTTTTCTTATTTAATAACCCGTAACAAAAAAATCTGGGTGGTTTTTTGGGGGTTGGAACGGATTACGTAATGGCATTTCAATTAATTTCAATGAGGAAAATTGATTTGATATACGAGCAAATTGAGTTACGAGCTTGGTCACGGAATGAATTAAACTTGTAAGTCAAGGTACCACCTAAATCCAAAATTTACTTACATACTAAAAATGTAACACAAAATTATACTGAATTTTAAATATTTTTATCACACCAAGGTAGGGTGATCTGAAAAAGAAGAAACACTTTCATTATCATCTTGCCAGAGGTGTGCCGACATTACAGGAAAGATGTCCCTCCAAACTGCAATATCCCCTCCTCTCCTTCAGAGTGCTGGCATTGTACTTCTCACCCCGAGAAATCAAGTTCGGCTTCCCTGAATCCTTTAATAAATGTTACCTTGCTCACACTCCAACAGTACGTCAGGTCATAAAAACAATTTACCTCCACTCCTATCTAACACACTCACATACGCCTGTTGAATGTCCAAGTCCCTTGCATGAAAAGTCTCTTTTACCCTCTCGATCCAACCACTCCTAGGACAACCCCTACCTTTCCCTCCCACCACTACAGAATTATACACCCTCCAAGTCATCCTATTTTGCTCCATCCTCTCTAAATGTCCAAAACACCTCAATAACCTCTCCTCAGCCTTCTGGATAATGCTTTTACTAACCCCGCACCTATGTCCAATATCCAGACTATGAATTCTCTGCATAATATTCACACAACACATTGCCAAACCATATGAAGGGCGAAGGTCAGCTTGCAAGCCACTGGGCCAACTGGCTATAATAAGATTCATCCAACTAGATATATTTATACACAACAGAGGGGTTAACACAAGCCCCACTGTCACGGCCACGCTGGCGGGAAATTCATGTGTAAAAACTTGCATTTGTAGTCAGGGTGGGGTCTGTGGTAACCTCTCTAAGGTGTTTAAATATATCTAGTTGGATGAATCTTATTGTAACCAGCTGGCCCAGTGGCTTATGTGCTGGCCTGGAATTTTATGACTCACTCAAACTCACATTCAAATTCAATTCAAATTCAAATTTTATTTCCTTGCAAGTTTACATTGAGATTATGTAATTACAATAATGAGTTGCAGTGCAAAGAGAGCCACTATCATGCCATGGCTTAATGGCTTACAGACTACTTAATACTAGAGAAATTGATCATAGTTTGTTTAAGTTGTACATCTGTTTTTATTTATAGCAGACAGTAAGTTTACTCAAATTAACAATCTGGGGATATTACATTGGGACAAGTTGAAAGTATTTTGCAGGTTGTTTATATCAATAGTAAATATTTAAATTATATTATGGGAATATAACATTGTGCATTGTTGAAAGTAGTTTACAGTATGAGAATGCTACAATTGGGTGTAAGGCAGTAATGTTTTGGGCAGGTATTTATACTACAATGTAGTAAGTAATGTATGAACTTTGGGCATCTAATTTTGAGGTTTTAAGATTAGATAATTGGGAGATTTTTTGGTAAAGTTAAGTATTGAGTATTGAGTTTTTAGTTTAGGGTGAGTATGTGGTTTTGGAGAAGTTTTAAATTGATGTTCAGACTGGTTTACTTTAGTATTTACTGGTAATGAATTCCAAATTTTGGGGCCCTTTATGTGCATAGAGTTTTTACACAGTGTGGTATGGACACGGGGTACATCAAAAGTGATCTGTGTCTATTGTTATGGTCGTGCGTCCTCACCACAAGTTCAGTCCCCGCCCATGGTGTAGTTTGTTTGCAATCGTGTCATTATGATTTCACGAGTCAACACATTTCTCTCAAACATGATACCTCTACAACCTCCCGCCTCCTCCTCCCTCCATTGTTAAAAACCCATATGTCATACCCATACAAGAGTGTTGGTACCAAAATATTCGAATATACACTATTCACTCTTTCTGCCTCTATGGATAACGTTTTTTTTAGTCTCCACAGTTAACTCGATGCATCACCCACTTTTTACCTCATCATATTTATGACTCGACTCATCTTTTGTAGACCCATCTCCCAACAAGTCCATTCCTAATAAGCCATGTCATCAGACTCTCTAGCTCACTTACATTGGGATTCTTGAATTCTTGTCCCACAGGATGCAACCTACACCAGTTTGCTAAGACCCAGGTGCCTATTTATTGCTAGGTTAATGGGGGTACCAAGTGCAAGAAAATATGCCCAATATATCCATTAATCCAGCGATCAAACCCTCGATCCTAAGTGTCAGAGCCAAGGCCACTACCAATTGAGCCAAATATTATCTATAAACACTATATATATGTATGTATTTTATCTTCTGCTGATCTAAATAAACCAACAAACACAAATAAATAAATAAATAACACAAAAGCCCACATGCTTTGCATATTATTTAGGATAATGAATGTTATCTTTATATTCGAAAGATAATACAAATTGTATTTGTTTCTAAACTGTAAGCAAATAGTATGTAAATTAAAAAAACAAGTAAAATTACAGGACGAGTGCTACAATACACTACATAACAAAAAATTTCAAGTACATATATAGTAAATGAAACTTCAGGCATAAATGTAACATTACAATATGTTAAAAGTACAAATCACTGCAATTGTAAACTATTAAAAAATTGGTGTCTGGAGAATCTATGTACTGTACACCCAAGCTGCACTTTAAACCTATTATTATTCCTAGGTTATCCATTATAGCTGTACGAAAGGTATACATGATCCTAAAATGACGAGTTTTACCATATTAGAACAAGAAACGCTAAACCCACACGAGTCATAGAGAACAAAGCTTGGTTAATGATAATGATCTTCAACTGGGAACATCTACAATTATTTTAAAACGATTCTGTAAGTACATACAGGTTTAAAGCATACAACGTTACATTATGTAGATATAATGCGTCCATTATACAGTTATGTTCTCTTTACCAGCCGGCAGCCTTGCCTAAATACTGTATTTAATGGTATTATGTAGTGCACTAGCCCCCAAGACACACCTTGAACAATTTAAAGCGTCACAAGGAAGTGAGTCAATCACTAAGTTATTCGACCTCCTTACACAGTCCCGTTTCTGGTTTTCTCCTTCACTCCCTAACCTGTGTCTCGTGTATCATCTACCTGACACCAGACTCAAGTGTCACAATTGATAGTTCTCACAGTGATGAAAGGTGAAGACGCAAGTGAAGAAGTAGCAGTTATCTTACAGAGTAATGAAGGTCAGTCCGCCTCTCCTCCACCTGCTGTGTAGTGCCACTACTCGCCACAACTTGAAATTCCTTACGCAAGTTTACATACATACATACATACATACATACATACATACATACATACATACATACATACATACATACATACATACATACATACATACATACATACATACATACATACATACATACATACATACATACATACATACATTCATACATACATACATACATACATACATACATACATACCTCACTAAGGAATCATTCAAGACTCTGTACACCATATACGTCAGGCCCATACTGGAGTATGCAGCACCAGTTTGGAACCCACACCTGGTCAAGCACGTCAAGAAATTAGAGAAAGTGCAAAGGTTTGCAACAAGACTAGTCCCAGAGCTAAGGGGATTGTCCTACGAAGAAAGGTTAAGGGAAATCGGCCTGACGACACTAGAGGACAGGAGGGTTAGGGAAGACATGATAACGACATATAAAATACTGCGAGGAATAGATAAGGTGGACAGAGACAAGATGTTCCAGAGAGGGGACACAGAAACAAGGGGTCACATTTGGAAGTTGAAGACTCCTATGAGTCAAAGGGATGTTAGGAAGTATTTCTTCAGTCATAGAGTTGTCAGGAAGTGGAATAGCCTAGAAAGCGACGTAGTGGAGGCAGGAACCATACATAGTTTTAAGATGAGGTTTGATAAAGCTCATGGAGCAGGGAGAGAGAGGACCTAGTAGCAATCAGTGAAGAGGCGGGGCCAGGAGCTATGAATCGACCCCTGCAACCACAAATAGGTGAGTACATACATACATACAGGAGGAAAACAACAGTCAAGGACCAGGTAATCAGGCTGAGGAAGGAAGGTGGGGAGTTCACAAGAAACGACCAAGAGGTATGTGAGGAGCTCAACATGAGATTTAAAGAAGTATTTACAGAGGAGACAGGAAGGACTCCAGGAATTCAGAATAGGGAGGTATACCAACAAGTGCTGGATGAAATACACACAACCGAGGAGGAGGTGAAGAAGCTGCTATGTGAACTCGATACCTCAAAAGCGGTGGGACCTGACAACATTTCTCCGTGGGTCCTTAGAGAGGGAGTAGAGATGTTAAGTGTGCCACTAACAAAAATCTTCAACACATCCATTGAAACTGGGCAACTACCCTAGGTGTGGAAGATGGCAAATGTAGTCCCAATTTTTAAGAAAGGAGACAGACACGAGGCATTAAACTACAGACCTGTGTCACTGACGTGTATAGTATGCAAAGTCATGGAGATCATCAGGAGGAGAGTGGTGGAGCACCTAGAAAGACACAAGCTTATAAACGACAACCAGCATGGTTTCAGGGAAGGAAAATCCTGTGTTACAAACCTACTGGAGTTTTATGACAAGGTAACAGAAGTAAGACACGAGAGAGAGGGGTGGATAGACTGAATTTTCTTGGACTGCAAGAAGGCGTTCGACACAGTTCCTCACAAGAGGTTAATGCAAAAGCTAGAGGATCAGGCACACGTAACAGGAAAGGCACTGCAATGGATCAGAGAATATCTGACAGGGAGGCAACAACGAGTCATGGTACGTGACGAGGTGTCAGAGTGGGCACCTGTGACGAGTGGGGTTCCACAAGGGCCAGTCCTAGGACCTGTACTGTTTTTGGTATATGTGAATGACATGATGGAAGGGATAGACTCAGAAGTGTCCTTGTTTGCAGATGATGTGAAGTAAAGATGTGTAGTAAAGAAAGCGAATGCCAGACTGAAGTTCCTCTACAGACAAGCACAGTGTCTACCTACTGAGGCTCGCAGGACCCCTATGTCTAGCCCTTATACAATGTCATATGGACTACGCTTGCTCTTCATGGTACTCTGCCTTGACAAAAAAACTGAAAGATAAGCTGCAAATCACCCAGAACAAAATGGTAAGATTCATCCTGGACCTGGTTCCAAGAGAGCATGTAGGCCAGGATGAATTACAACAATTGGATATGCTGAATATTGAAGACAGAGTAAAACAACTTAAATTAAATCAAGTTTATAAAATTGCTCACAAACAGTGTCCAGAATATCTTGCTGCCAATTTTGTCAAGGCTGGGAACCAAAGCAGTCATAGTACTAGGGGGAGAGAGCACAAATTTGTAGTTCCCACAGTCAGTGGCCAGGCTTCAAACACCTTTTATTGTACAGCAATAAAGGAATGGAACAGACTGCCTGCACATGTCAAAGCCAGTCATAGTATGAGCCAGTTCAAGAAGAGAACCAAAAGGTACCTCTTGAATGTAGCGACAGAAAGGGAGGAGAATGATTTTTTATTTTTTTTAGCTAACACACATGTATATGTAAATAACTCTTTTTACCTTATTCCTAGTATACATATATCCTTTATAATATAATAATATATATATCCTACAATGTAAAATATTAAGGTATAAAAAGGACCCTAATGGAAATAAGTCACTCTGTCTGACTTTTTTGGGTTATCCTAGGTTCTCTACACATATGCTGCTATGTATGATAATGTATGTAAATGTATTTGTGTATACCTGAATAAACTTACTTACTTACTTACTTACTAATGAGAAGAATTAAATCAGTCGAGGATCAGGCAGGACTACAAAGAGACCTAGACAGGCCACAAGCCTGGTCCAGTAAATGGCTCCTTGAAGATCGGGGAAGGGCAAAGAAGACCGTAGACAGAGTATAATCTAGGTGGCCAAAGACTGCAAACCTCACTCAAGGAAAAAGATCTTGGGGTGAGTATAATACCGAGCACATCTCCTGAGGCACACATCAATCAGATAACTGCTGCAGCATACAGGCGGCTGGCAAACCTAAAAATAGCGTTCCAATACCTCACTAAGGAATCGTTCAAGACTCTGTACACCATATACGTCAGGCCCATACTGGAGTATGCAGCACCAGTTTGGAACCCACACCTGGTCAAGCACGTCAAGAAATTATAGAAAGTGCAAAGGTTTGCAACAAGACTAGTCCCAGAGCAAAGGGGATTGTCCTACTAAGAAAGGTTAAGAGAAATCGGCCTGACGACACTAGAGGACAGGAGGGTTAGGGGAGACATGATAACGACATATAAAATACTACGAGGAATAGATAAGGTGGACAGAGACAAGATGTTCCAGAGAGGGGACACAGAAACAAGGGGTCACAGTTGGAAGTTGAAGACTCCTATGAGTCAAAGGGATGTTAGGAAGTATTTCTTCAGCCATAGAGTTGTCAGGAAGTGGAATAGCCTAGAAAGTGACGTAGTGGAGGCAGGAACCATACATAGTTTTAAGACGAGGTTTGATAAAGCTCTTGGAGCAGGGAGAGAAAGGACCTAGTAGCAATCAGTGAAGAGGCGGGGCCAGGAGCTATAACTCGACCCCTGCAACCACAAATAGGTGAGTACATACATACATATACATATATATATATATATATATATATATATATATATATATATATATATATATATATATATATATATATATATATATATATATATATGTTGTGTGTGTGTGTGTGTGTGTGTGTGTGTGTGTGTGTGTGTGTGTGTGGAGGGACCACCTCTGGAACTGTCCTGGGTACCCTCATCCTCAGAGAAAAGAATAAACTTGCTTCAGGGAAAACTAAAAGTTCTCCCTGAACCTGAAGCTGTTTGAAAATTTTCTCCTACCACCCCTATATTTTATATATACTTTATTTAAAGACAAAATACATTGACAAAATACAGCGACAAGAATACAATAGGGAGTAAAACAACATAGATAACAACTCAGAACTACATCTCAAATACTTCGTCCAGCTCCCCGGCAGTTGGCCGCATGCCCAGAATGCTGCAGGCATTTCCCCTCTGGATCAAAACACTGAGTCTCTGAAAGAGGAAGCTGGCCGCCCTGTGGTCCTTGGTTTCTATGGTGAGTTTTTCACCCAGCTCTTTGAGAAACTTTAGAGCACACTTGCCCCATGCTCCAAGGGTCTCCGACCCTATTGGGATGAAGTTATAGCAAGGGGGAAGGCCTTCATATTTGCGGGTCTTCTGGATCTTCCTGTGGCTGGCAGCTCCACTCCCTTCAGCTATGGAGTATGGCAAGTAGGTGTCTGTCATTGTGGCAGCACAGGTGTAGTCCCAAGCAATCTGCTTACCATCCTTCCAGGGTAGCATAGTGGCTCCATCAGGACGCTTTTGACTTCCATCAGACCTCTGCACTTGGGGTTCCCGTTGAGCTGGGCAACGGACTGTGGCGAGGCTTCTCTTTATGATGTCGTTGACCTCATGTCTAGCATACTTCCCTTCTGATGTGTGACACACGAGACCATGAAGTCCGAATTGATCAGCCGTCGCCCTGCCGCAAATACACCTATGTTCGGTGAGTATGGGGGCGGCTAGGCGAAGAGCAACACAAATCCGAATGGCCTGTGGGTCGTCGAGTGCCCAGGGAGGAATTTGGAATGGCTAGAAGGAAATCTCCTGAGTGTGGTGCCTTCACGAGCTTTGTCCTTTCCTGAAGCGATGGTGAGCATTGTGTTGTCCCAGTGGGACTGTTTGTGCTCTTTGGGAGGAGCTGGTCTACTGGAGGAGTCTGCAAGGGTGTCCCACTGCACGGCTGCTTCAATTCAAGATTTATTTCTCTGTAAAAAATTACAATGTGTGTTTTACATTTATAATAATAATAATAATAATAATAATTTTTATTTCAATGCATGTTACAAGTGTACAATGTTATTGGTAGTTACAATTATAAAACAATTATAAAACTGTAATGCAAGGAGAGCCACTGGCATGCCATGGCATTAGGGGCAGTTTATTCTAGAGACTTATTCACTAAGTACTTAATGCTAAAGAAATTGATTGAGTTTATTCTAGTTCTGTATTATTTAAATTATTAAATGGTTATACATATTATTAAAAGACAATACAAGAGAAATTGGTTGAGTTTAATCTAGTTGTAGAATTTATTTCAAATTACAGTATGTTGATGCTATACTAGTATAATAACAATACTAGAAATATTTTTAGAGTTTCATCTAGATATATATTTTTTTTCAAATTAAGAAAATGATGATACTATAAGATTTTAAATGACAATATGATGATATGAAATTGCAACAAGTGTTAAGGAGGATGAACATATCAAATTGAGATCTTTCTAGGTAAAATAATATTGGGTTTGGAAGTTTGTTACAGTTTGAGTATTTAGTATAGGGTGAGTAGGTGATTTTTGAGAAGAGTCTTGAATTGATTTTCCGACAAGGTTAACTTGATATTTACTGGTAATGAATTCCAGATTCTGGGGCCCTTTATGTGCATAGAATTTTTACATTGGTTAGTATGGACTCGGGGTATGTCAAATAGTGATCTGTGTCTTGTGTCATGTTCGTGGGACCTATTAAAGTTGTTGAGGAGAATTCTGAGCGCAGGGTTGATATTAGCATGTAGAGTTTTATGTATGTAGAAGGCACATGAATAGGTATGAATATTTTTTATGGTGAGTAGTTTTAAGGTTCTGAATATAGGTGGAGTATGCTGTCTAGAGTGGGAATTTGTTATCATCCTGACTGCAGCCTTTTGCTGGGTTATGAGTGGTCTAAGGTGATTTAATGTTGTTGAGCCCCATGCACAGATTCCATAGGTGAGATAAGGGTAGATAAGAGAATGATATAGTGCAATGAGAGCTGGTTGAGGCACATAATAGCGTATCTTAGATAATATACCTACTGTCCTTGAGATTTTCTTGGAAATTTGTTGTATGTGTGTATGACAATAATTACAAAGATGGCCGTTAGCATGCCTAGCATGCCTGGGCATGCTAGGCCTTTCGGGCACACGACGACAGAAATGCAGGTAAAGCTACCTGCGTTGCTTTGCGCACCCTATACCTCCCAGTCGCATTGGGAGGGTTATATATATATATATATATATATATATATATATATATATATATATATATATATATATATATATATATATATATATATATATATATATATATATATTTATATTATATTATATATAGTAACCACGAACGAGGGTATTGATCAATAACAACACTGCACTAGCCAGGGGCCGAACCCATGATGCTTTGGCCCGCCTCATGGTGAGCGAAAACACATGACGCCTTAGACCACTAAACCACACAAGTGAATCGTCAATTTTCCTGCGATCTCTTACGCAGGAAAATTGACGATTCACTTGATCTTCCTATTCGAGCCAGCGATTTCATCGACCTTGTTGAACTTTGTGTTGGCTTTACATGTTTCTCTTTCGAAAATCACCTCTTTTCAGCAGACTTTCGGACTACCCATGGGATCGCCACTTAGTGCCGTCCTGGCGAACCTATATATGGAACATCTGGAAGTTAGTTTGATATCTTTATTATGCACCCCATACCCATCCTGTGGGAAGCCGAGCGATTTTCCACTATTATTCCCTCTTGTCACCTGGTTCCGTTATGTTGACGACATTCTCATCATTACTCCCAGACGCATCAACGTTCAAGCTCTCCAACACAAGCTCAACCAGGTCGAGCCATCAATCCAGTTTACACTAGAAGAAGAAGTCGACAACACTCTTCCTTTCCTTGATGTTCTTCTCTGCAAAGCTGACTATGAACTTCGTTTTAAAGTCTATCGAAAACCTACCAACCAACACGATCTTCTCCACTTCTACTCTCACCACGACACCAAAACTAAACGTGGTGTAATTATAGGATTTTTCCTGCGCGCACTCAGAATCTGTAGCAGTGAGTTCCTTGAGGAAGAATGCTCTCTTATTGAACAAGTTTTTTCTAAACTTCACTATCCTCGTCACTTTATTAGAGACTGCAGACGACGGGCATTAAACATCTTTAATACACCCAGAGAAGACACTGTCGAGAAGAGATACATAGTGCTCCCCACCAACTCCATTGCCAAACACGTTTCCAATATCTTTTCCAATACCTCATTCCAAGTATCTACCTCCACATCTACCACCATCAAGGACATTACCAGTAACAAACAGGACAAGCTTCAGTCCACTGCAGGGGTATACACAATTCCTTGTAATGACTGCAGCAAATTATACGTCGGCGAAACATCCAGAGACCTCCAAACACGTATATCAGAACACCAGTACGCAGGCAGATCTGACGATCCAAGGAATGCCTGTGTTCAACACCGAAATTCACACAACCATTTAATCAACTGTCTAATCTCGACTGGGGTAATCTAGCTAACGATTACGATGGGATCTGCGTTTATGATTTGTTTCTTAATAATGTACAACGTGCACAGAGTATGTTTATTCCCCAGAGAGAATTTAGGTCAAATAATAACGATCCCAAATGGATTAACAGGAGGCTAAAACATTTATTAGGGGAGAAAAGAGGAATTTATAGGCGCATCAAAAGAGGAGATGTTAACCTTATTGACCAATATGTTCAGTTGAAAAGAGAAGTAAAAAAGGGGATTAGAAAGGCTAAACGTGACTATGAGATTAAGGTTGCTAATGAATCAAAGACTAATCCAAAAGGGTTCTTTCAAGTGTACAGGACGAAGGTGAGGGAAAAGGTAGGACCTCTGAAAATTGGGAATGGACAGCTGACGGATAACGAACTGGAAATGTGTTCTCTATTTAATGACTATTTTTGTCAGTCTTTACACAAGAAGACGTAAATGAGATTCCAGAAATTAACAATTATTCAGTTCCTGAAGAATTCAAATTAACTAATATTACTGTCACGAGGGACATGGTTATCAAACAGATAGATAAACTGAAGCAAAATAAGTCCCCGGGACCCGACGAGTTGTTTTCAGGGTACTTAAAGAATGCAAAATGGAACTTAGTCAGCCATTAACGAATGTGTTTAATACGTCCATCCTAACTGGTGTTGTGCCAGAGATGTGGAAGATAGCTAATGTAGTTCCTATATTCAAATCAGGGGATAAGTCCATTCCATCAAATTACCGTCCAATAAGCCTCACGTCTATAGTAGGCAAATTATTAGAATCAATTATAGCTGATATTATCAGAAGTCACCTTGAAGAACATAATTTGATTAATGAATCTCAGCATGGGTTTACGAGAGGTCGTTCCTGCCTGACAAATTTACTGACGTTTTTCAATAAAACATTTGAGGCAGTAGACAGTGATAAAGAATATGATATAGTTTACTTGGATTTCAGTAAGGCCTTCGATAGAGTACCTCACAAGAGACTCTTAAGAAAGGTGGCAGCTCATGGTATAGGAGGTAAAGTTCTAGCATGGATAGAGGCATGGCTTACCAATAGAAAGCAGAGAGTTTCCATTAATGGGGTCAAATCTGAATGGGGATTTGTCACTAGTGGCGTTCCACAAGGATCAGTTTTGGGCCCATTGTTGTTCATAATTTACATTAATGACCTTGATGAAGGAATTGCAAGTGACATGAGTAAATTTGCTGATGATACAAAAATAGGCCGTATAATTCATTCTGAGGAGGATAACAGTGAACTCCAGGAGGATTTGGATAAATTAATGTCTTGGTCTGAAAAGTGGCAGATGAAGTTCAATGTGGACAAGTGTAAGGTGCTTGTCGTTGGTAATGAAAATATCCCTCGAATTTATAAACTAGGTGAAGTTGAGCTTGATCATACAGAATGTGAAAAAGACTTGGGAGTCATGGTAAGCAGAAATCTAAAGCCAAGACAACAGTGCCTAAGTGTGCAATAAGGCTAACAGATTACTAGGATTTATTTCAAGAAGTATAAGCAACAGAAGTCCAAAAGTTATTTTACAGCTCTATACATCACTAGTGAGACCTCATTTGGATTATGCAGCTCAGTTTTGGTCTCCTTACTACAGGATGGATATAGATTCATTGGAGAACATACAAAGAAGAATGACTAAAATGATTTACAGTATAAGAAATCTCCCGTATGAAGATAGACTTAGAGCGTTGAATCTCCACTCTCTGGAGAGACGTAGAATGAGGGAGATATCATCGAGGTGTACAAGTGGATGATGGGCATAAACAAAGGAGATATTAATAAAATACTGAGGATATCGAACCAAGTAAGAACGAGAAATAACGGATTTAAATTGGATAAATTTAGATTTAGAAAGGACATAGGCAAGTACTGGTTTTCGAACAGAGTTGTAGATGCGTGGAACAATCTTCCGAGTACTGTGATAGAGGCTAGGACCTTGGGTGGCTTTAAAAGAGATTGGACAAATATATGAGTGGGAGGGCTGGGTTTGATTTGTGTCGTGAGTACGGGAATAAATTTTAGGTAGTGGTGGTTTTGATAAGGACCTGCCTTGTATGGGCCAGTAGGCCTTCTGCAGTGTTCCTCCATTCTTAATGCGTGTTTGGAGGTCTCTGGATGTTTCGCCAACGTATAATTTGCTGCAGCCATTACAAGGGATTGTGTATACCCCTGCCGTGGATTGAAGTTTTCCTGTCTGTTACTGGTAATGTCCTTGATGGTGGTGGATGTGGAGGGTGGATACTAGGAATGAGGTCTTAGAAAAATGTTGGAAACGTGTTTGGAAATGAGTTGGTGGGAAGGACTATGTATCTCTTCTCAGCAGTGTCTTCTCTGGGTGTGTTGAAGGTGTTTTAATGCCCGTCGTCTGCAGTCTCTAATGAAGTGACGAGGATAGTGAAGTTTCGAAAAAAACTTGATGTTGATTCAATCTGGAATCATCACTTATCTGTATATCCAACAACTTCAACCAGAACAACGGCTTCTACAACATAGCTGAATCTTTGCCAAGAAACTTCTTCAACGCTATCCCACCTAGAACTCAAGAATGGAACACTGCAGGTCCTTCAAGTCACACAATGTTTTAACTATCACACTTTTAAGATTGTCACATGCAGTTTTCTCCACCTGACCCACATTCCTATATATAGTCATGTTACTCATTTCCAGGTAGATCTATCTGTGACTCGATAAAGCCACTGCGTGGGCAAACGTGTCAATAAAGGATCACATTATCCTGTTAAGTAAAGGACACAATTGCAACTAATGTGACATTTTATTGTGGCAACGTTTCGCTCTCCAGGAGCTTTCTCAAGCCGTTACAAGCGATATATGGACACAGTGGTATATAAAACTGTCAAGGTGAGGTGAAAAAACTAGTGGTGTTAAGTAGTAGTGATATAAGTAGTATTATAGTAGTAGTGAAGTAATACAATAAGGTAGAACAATCAATATGCACATGAGTAAAAGGTGATAAAACAAATACTTGGGTAGTATAACAATAGGTTAGACAAATATTTCTGCTGGAGGTTGAAATATAGAAGGCCAGTAAGGAGTGTTCCACATCTACGATGTGCTAAATTAACAGGAGAGACTATGTGTTTACTGTTTTCAGGAGGATTCTTGCTAAGACTTCAGAGATGGTGAAGCTGCCTTTGTTTTGTTTAATTGTGTTAGAAACAGAGATAAGTGCTGATTCAAGGCATTTTCGTCTACGGAAATTAGTTTCTTTGATTACTAGTCGGGCGTCTTTGAATTTCATGAGATGATTGTTGGAATTTCGGTGTTGTACGCAGGCGTTGTTCAGGTTATCGTTTCTGCATGCATTCATGTGTTCATTGATGCGTGTCTCGAGGTTTCTTGCTGTTTCTCCTACATAAATTCTGTCGCAGCCTCCACAGGGTATAGTGTGACCCCTGCGTTGACTGGTTCATGGTGCTTGGATTTAGTCCTGGTTAGATCCTTAATAGAAGTACTGGAAGCGATGGCGACTCTAGTGTTAGCTTGTGCAAATACTTTAGAAATGTTGGATGCAACCTGGCTGTTGGGAAGAATTATAACTTTGTTTGGAGTGGAGTTGACGTGGAGAATTAATGATCTGAAGAGCTCTTTTCTTGCAATCTTTGATGAAAAAGGAAGGAAAATGTAAATCAGTGAAGGTTTGGTGAATGTATGTACACTCCTCGTCAAGAAACTCAGGACTACAAATTCGGTAAGCTCTTAGGAAGAATCCGATGATGATACCTCTTTTGGTCTTAGTATCTTGACTGGAATAGAAGTGTGAGGTCATTTTTATTTGTAGGTTTCCGGTAAACTTGAAATCTTAGGTTGTTATCTATTTTGTGGATGAGGACGTCTAGAAAGGGTAGCTTGTCATTGGACTCTTCTTCTAGTGTAAACTGGATCGCCGGTTCAACTGCGTTGAGCCTTGCCTGAAAGATTCCGTACATCGAAACGTTTGGGAGTTATTACAGGACGTCGTCTACGTAACGTAACCAAGTGACGCTTGAGGGGACGATGTTGGCGAAGTGTTCAGCCTCTAGGTGTTCCATGTATAAGTTAGCTAAGACGGCACTGATGGGGGACCCCATTCCCATGCCGTATGTTTGTTTGTAGAGCCTGTTACAGAAAGAAAAACAGTTGAAATTAACACAGAGTTCAATAAGGTCAACAAAATCTCCGGGAGGAAGAGGAAGGTTAAGGTCCTGATTGACTTTACGTCGTAGAACCTCGATGGCTTGTGTAGTAGGTACTTTAGTGAAGAGGAAGTCACGTCCAAACTGTTAGTTTCTTGTTTCGGATGGAGAGATTTCGGATGCGGTTGAGAAGGTCGCCTGAATGTTTAAGATGAGCGGGGCTGATGGTCCCCAGAAGGCAGGAAAGATGTTTGGCAAGAACTCCGGCTAGTTTGTGTGGTGCACTGTCTATACCTGATGTGATTGGTCTAAGAGGAATATTATGCTTATGAGTCTTGGGTAAGCCATACATGTGTGCTGGTTTAGGGTTGCTGGGTATCAAGTACAGAAGTTTCTTTCCTTCACTGGTGCGTTTCAGTATTTGTCTGGTTTTATAAAGGAAATCTTTAGTGAGTGTTTCCCACTGTTGTGTGTTGATGGGTTCGTAAGTGGATTGGTCATTCAAAAGGTCCATCATTTTGGTGTTGTATTCACTGGTGTTGAGTATGACGACTCCACCTCCTTTGTCGGCGGTGGTGACGATAATATTTGGGTCATTAGCAAGGCTCTTCAGAGCATTGATATATCGCCTGGGAAGATTAGTAGAAGAAGGTTCGCATAAAGCTGCGGTGAGAATGCCCTGTATATAACCCTTCTGGAAGTTGCTGTCACTGTGTCTGTGGTTTCTGGTGACTAAATTCAGTTGATAGTTTGGTTTTCGTATGTTAGTGGTAAATTTGAGACGCACCTTAACTGACTACGAGAAACAAGCGCTCAGTCTGGGTCTCAAATTTACCACTAACATACGAAAACCAAACTATCAACTGAATTTAGTCACCAGAAACCACAGACACAGTGACGCAACTTCAGAAGGGTTATATACAGGGCATTCTCACCGCGCTTTATGCGAACCTTCTTCTACTAATCTTCCCAGGCGATATATCAATGCTCTGAAGAGCCTTGCTAATGACCCAAATATTATCGTCACCACCGCCGACAAAGGAGGTGGAGTCGTCATACTCAACCCAGTGAATACAACACCAAAATGATGGACCTTTTGAATGACCAATCCACTACGAACCCATCAACACACAACAGTGGGAAACACTCACTAAAGATTTCCTATATAAAACCAGACAAATACTGAAACGCCCAGTGAAGGAAAGAAACTTCTGTACTTGATACCCAGCAACCCTAAACCAGCACACATGTGGCTTACCCAAGACTCATAAGCATAATATTCCTCTTAGACCAATCCATCAGGTATAGACAGTGCACCACACAAACTGCGGTTCTTGCCAAACATCTTTCCTGCCTTCTGGGGACCATCAGCCCCGCTCATCTTAAACATTCGGCGACCTTCTCAACCGCATCGAAATCTCTCCATCCGAAACAAGAAACTAAGCAGTTTGGGTGACTTCCCTCTTCATAAAGTACCTACTACACAAGCCATCGAGGTTCTACGACGTAAAGTCAATCAGGACCTTAACCTTCCTCTTCCTCCCGGAGATTTTGTTGACTTATTGAACTCTGTGTTAATTTCAACTGTTTTCTTTCTGTAACAGGCTCTACAAACAAACATACGGCATGGGAATGGGGTCCCCCATCAGTGCCATCTTAGCTAACTTATACATGGAACACCTAGAGGCTGAACACTTCCCAACATCGTCCCCTCAAGCGTCACTTGGTTACGTTACGTAGACGACGTCCTCGTAATAACTCCCAAACGTTTCGATGTCGGAATCTTCAGGCAGGCTCAACGCAGTTGAACCGGCGTCAGTTTAACTAGAAGAAGAGTCAATGACAAGCTACCCTTTCTAGACGTCCTCATCCACAAAATAGATAACAACCTAAGATTTCAAGTTTCCGAAACCTACAAATAAAAATGACCTCACACACTTCTATTCCAGTCAAGATACTAAGACCAAAGAGGTATCATCATCGGATTCTTCTAGAGCTTACCGAATTTGTAGTCCTGAGTTTCTTGACGAGGAGTGTACATACATTCACCAAACCTTCACTGATTTACATTTTCCTTCCTTTTCATCAAAGATTGCAAGAAAAGAGCTCTTCAGATCATTAATTCTCCACGCGTCAACTCCACTCAAACAAAGTTATAATTCTTCCCAACAGCCAGGTTGCATCCAACATTTCTAAAGTATTTGCACAAGCTAACACTAGAGTCGCCATCGCTTCCAGTACTTCTATTAAGGATCTAACCAGGACTAAATCCAAGCACCATGAACCAGTCAACGCAGGGGTCTACACTATACCCTGTGGAGGCTGCGACAGAATTTATGTAGGAGAAACAGCAAGAAACCTCGAGACACGCATCAATGAACACATGAATGCATGCAGAAACGATAACCTGAACAACGCCTGCGTACAACACCGAAATTCCAACAATCATCTCATGAAATTCAAAGACGCCCGACTAGTAATCAAAGAAACAAATTTCCGTAGACGAAAATGCCTTGAATCAGCACTTATCTCTGTTTCTAACACAATTAAACAAAACAAAGGCAGCTTCACCATCTCTGAAGTCTTAGCAAGAATCCTCCTGAAAACAGTAAACACATAGTCTCTCCTGCTAATTTAGCACATCGTAGATGTGGAACACTCCTACTGGCCTTCTATATTTCAACCTCCAGCAGAAATATTTGTCTAACCTATTGTTATACTACCCAAGTATTTGTTTTATCACCTTTTACTCATGTGCATATTGATTGTTCTACCTTATTGTATTACTTCTACTATTACTACTACTACTAATACTACTTATATCACTACTACTTCTAACACCACTAGTTTTTTCACCTCACCTTGACAGTATATATATACCAACTGTGTCCATATATCGCTTGTAACGGCTTGAGAAAGCTCCTGGAGAGCGAAACGTTGCCACAATAAAATGTCACATTAGTTGCAATTGTGTCCTTTTACTTAACATATTGTCGATAATTCTACCAATATTATTACACATTATACTGCTTATGTGTTTATTTTTCCCCTGCAGGTTCTTATCAGGTCCAACCTACCCAACATTCTCCACCTGACTCCATCCTATAAATACTCACGTACCTTTCACCCAGGTAGATCTGTTTGTGACTAGATAAAGCCCACTGTGTGGGCGAAACGTTGTCAATAAGGGTCACATTATACTGCTTATGTGTTTATTTTTCCATTGTGTCGGTATTTTATACCATTTATTTCCATAGGGGAGATATGACAGGTGTTTAAAGGGAAAACAGGAATAAATAAAGGGAATGTAAATAGCGTGCTAAAAATATCTATCCAAGACAAGACTAGAAGCAATGGTTTTAAGTTGGAAAAATTCAGGTTCAGGGAGGATATAGGAAAGCACTGGTTTGGTAATAGAGTTGTGGATGAGTGGAACAAACTCCCGAGTACCGTCATAGAAGCTAAGACGTTGTGTAGTTTTAAAAATAGGTTAGATAAATACATGAGTGGGTGTGGGTGGGTGTGAGCTGGACCTGAGTAGTTTGTGCTAATATGTATAATGCCGTGCTTCTTAAGTGAATATGATCTGACCTGACTAGGTGGGTAATTGGTTTAAGCCGGGAGGTGACTTGGACTTGCCTCGCATGGGCCAGTAGGCCTGCTGCAGTGTTCCTTCTTTGTTATTTTCTTCTTCTCATTGTATAAGAATGGTATACAATACCGACAATGTGAAATTAAGACACATGTGCAACATCTGGCTTCATATCAAGAAGCATAAATAATAGGAGTCCTCAGGTTGTTCTTCAACTCTATATATCCTTGGTTAGGCCTCATCTAGATTATGCTGCACAGTTTTGGTCACCGTATTACAGAATGGATATAAATGCACTGGAAAACGTACAAAGGAGGATGACTAAGTTGATTCCATGTATCAGAAATCTTCCCTATGAGGATAGACTGAGGGCCCTGAATCTGCACTCTCTAGAAAGGCGTAGAATTAGGGGGGATATGATTGAGGTGTATAAATGGAAAACAGGAATAAATAAAGGGGATGTAAATAGCGTGCTAAAAATATCTAGTATTGACAGGACACGCAGCAATGGCTTTAAGTTAGATAAATTCAGATTCAGGAAGGATATAGGAAAGCATTGGTTTGGTAATAGAGTTGTGGATGAGTGGAACAAACTCCCGATTACAGTTATAGAGGCTAAAACGTTGTGTAGTTTTAAAAATAGGCTAGATAAATATATGAGTGGGTGCGGGTGGGTGTGAGTTGGTCCTGACTAGCTTGTGCTACTAGGTCAGATGCCGTGCTCCTTCCTTAAGTGAATGTAACCTGACCTGGCTGAATCGGGGCATTGGCTTAAGCCGGTGGGAGACTTGGACCTGCCTCGCATGGGCCAGTAGGCCTGCTGCAGTGTTCCTTCTTTCTTATGTTCTTATGTTCTTATCTGGGTATCTTTATAGTAAACGTTTCGCCATCCAGTGGCTTTATCAATACAAAATTCTAGGACATAATATGAAGAGTAGAACTATATACAAAAAATGTGGTAATCAGACCCTCGGACTTGGAGTTGGTGTGTTAACCACCATAGGTCTGGAGAATATGTTCTACCGGCTGACAGATTGCTGTGTGATGGAGTATAATAGGGAGACACAGCTAGCTTCTCGTCTATTGTACAGAACAGGGTAGCAGCACATTGCTAATATATTTAGTTTATCTAATTGAAAAAAATATGAGATTGAGTTAGATATTATTTTTTTTAACACGTCGGCTGTCTCCTACCAAGGCGGGGTGACCCAAAAAGAAAGAAAAACTTTCATCATTATTCCACACTTTCACCATCACTCATACATAATCACTGTCTTCGCAGAGGCGCTCAGATACGACAATATAATTGTTCTTCCAAACCCCCTCCTTTAAAGTGAAGGCATTGTACTTACCCTTTACAGGACTCAAGTCTGGCTAACCGGATTCCCTGAATCCCTTCACAAAATATTACCTTGCTCACACTCCAATAGTTCGTCAGGTCCCAAAAACCATTCGTCACCATTCACTCCTATCTAACATGCTCACGCACGATTGCTGGAAGTCCAAGCCCCTCGCCCACAAAACCTCCTTTACCCCCTCCCTCCAACCTTTTCGGGGCCGACCCCTACCCCTCCTTCCTTTCTCTAGATTTATACGCTCTTCAAGTCATTCCACTTTGATCCATTCTCTCTAAATGACCAAACCACCTCAACAACCCCTCTTCAGCCCTGTGACTAATACTTTTAGTAACTCCACACCTCCTCCTAATTTCCACACTACGAATTCTCTGCATAATATTTACACCACACATTGCCCTTAGACAGGACATCTCCACTGCCTCCAGCCTCCTCCTCGCTGCAGCATTTGCAACCCATGCTTCACACCCATATAAGAGTGTTGGTACCACTATACTTTCGTACATTCCCTTCTTTGCCTCCATGGATAACGTTTTTTGTCTCCACAGATACCTCAATGCACCACTCACCTTTTTTCCTTCATCAATTCTATGGTTAACCTCATCCTTCATAAACCCATCCGCTGACACATCAACTCCCAAATATCTGAAAACATTCACTTCATCCTTACTCCCTCCAATGTAATATCCAGTTTTTCTTTATCTAAATCGTTTGATACCCTCATCATCTTACTCTTATCTATGTTCACTTTCAACCTTCTACCTTTACACACTCTCCCAAACTCGTCCACTAACCTTTGCAGTTTTTCTTTAGAATCCGCCAAAAGCACAGTATCGTTAGCAAAAAGTAACTGTGTCAACTCCCATTTTGTATTTGATTCCCCATAATTTAATCCCACCCCTCTCCCCAACACCCTAGCATTTACTTCTTTTACAACCCAATCTATAAATATATTAAACAACCATGGTGACATTACACATCCCTGTCTAAGACCTACTTTTACCTCTCTCCTACACACCCTAACCTGAGCCTCGCTATCCTCATAAAAACTCTTTACCGCATTGAGTAACTTACTACCTATTCCATACACATTGATCCCCTATCCACTCTATCATATGCCTTTTCTAAATCCATAAATGCAATGAAAATTTCTCTACCTTTATCTAAATACTGTTCACATATATGCTTCAATGTAAACACTTGATCTACACATCCCCTACTCATTCTAAAGCCTCCTTGCTCATCTGCAATCCTGCTATCTGTCTTGTCTCTAATTCTTTAAAATTAACCCTACTATACACTTTACCCCTAAATATTATTATTGTAATAATTTTGAAAACATCAGTGAAATTGTTTACCCTTTCTAATTTTCATTTCTAATCAAAGCTATCAGCAAGAATTTTTTTTTAAATCCGTAATGAAGGAGAAGTCTGGTTGAAGCAGCTGGCTGTGTCTGTCACATGGTGTGCAATCTTCTACATGACTGTATTTATTAAGTGGTAACACTATTCCACTCATCCTTTTTGCTGAGTGGGAATTCTGCAGTTTCCTTGCACACAGTTACTTATTTCAGCCCGAGAAACTGGGCGGCTAATTAATACTCATACATTGACTTTCAGAGCAGTAGTACACGGCTTGTCGCAGAGGCACGACTGGGATTTACCTGAGGCAGAGCATCAGCAGCAGGGAGAATACGAGAGGTGAGCATCGTCCGCAGGTCCTCATCATGACCACAGCCTCAGACGGACTTGATCACACAGCTGGTCGTTGGTGTGGCTGGGGTTGTTGGCAGTGGTGATGGGTAATGTAAGGTGAGTGGGTTCTTGTTTTGAGGTAGTCTTGCGTAGTTTTTGAAGTCTCTTTTGTGCTGTATTTGGGACGTCTGTAATTCATTCAGTTACTGGAAGTTAAAGTCATCGTGTTTCTCCTCTTATTAGAAATACTGAAGGTCGAAATTTCTAGTTATAAACCTATGCAGTTATTTTACTTCGGTTATTCGGAAAAATAACGTCTTGTCTTCAAGATGACTAAAATAAAATATAACTGTATTTTGTTTTGATCGAGAGTAAAAATGCTAATAAAGATGATAAGTTTTATTATATCAGGTTATTTCAAGTCTTAAATATACATATTTCTCTCTACAACGTCAAGATGCGGGTAATAAACTGAGTTTCAGAAGATGTATTTACTAAGATAATGCAACGAGAACTATAACCTTGTGTTGTGGGTTAAGCCAGCGATGTAGAGACTCTTATATTTAGAATTTCATTTCCCTGTGGAGCTCAACGTAGCTTATTTCCAGTGGCTACCAAAACATATTCTAATGTTAATCTTCGGGAGCAATATATCATGGAACAACGACCACAGGATCAGTGACTCTTACAATCATACCCAAAGATTAATAAACTATGGGCAGTTGTGTCCACACAGGTGGACGTGTGTTGTGCAGCGTATCAGGATGTTTGGTACGCGTGGTTGAGAGGGTTGACGGGCGAAGTGGTGGGCAGGCACTGGACCGTCGCGGGCTGGCACCACTGCGGCACTGAGCGGCACTCTTCACACACTCCACGTGTGGCCCTTACTCTGCCTGTCCCGCGCAGTCCTCCCACTCACTACCTTTCCTAGTTTTCTCTCACTAGATACAAATCCAAATGTACTCCTGTTAATTAACTCTTCTGGGGCCTAGTTCCTAGGCCTTTCGTATATCCATATGTTCTTGCGCTACCCTCCACAGGATGGACATGGGGTGCACAATAAACTAGCCACCTCGGTGACAAAATCTAATAAATCTAATATCACCCACCTAATACATACACAGGGTCTCCAATTTTAACCATCTAGCCTCTACTTGGAACCATTAGCGTGTTACCTCCCGCACTGCCATCTAGCAGGCTGAGGCTAAACTTCAGTTCCTCGGGTCTGATTTGCTTTAATTTCTACTCCTGGTAGCATTACCCTTCCCTGGTGTGGGTTGAAGTTTGGAGAATCACTTTACATCCACTCCTCTACCAGGAGTATTTCTATTCTTTGTTGCTGATTTACCTGGTTACCAGTAATGACACTGAAGTAGAATACCAACCTTTGTGTTTCTTCAATGTTATACTTATTTAACCCTTATGTAACCAGTGTTTTCTTATTATCAGCTCTGCTGGTGGCCTGGTTAACCAGGGTAGACGCTAGTTACTGGAGCAAGATCCCTGTTAACAGGACTGATCACCTCTTTGAAATCTGAATTGTAGTATTGCGACCAAGTATTGACACCGCCACCCAGGATAACCAACACTATTCTTCTAAAACATCACAGAAGACCATCCTGGGCATAAGATACTCCTGTCCCAACAACCTACTGGAACCACAGCGGACGATTTTTTTTTTTTTTTTTTTTATATTTTATTGAAATCTGCGTATACAAACATCATGACATAGATATTACCTTTTACATAAGAATTTCCCAAAACCAAAACAACTACAAGCCAACTTCCCAACACCAAATGCTTAGTACCAAATATAATATTACATCACACTCCATGGTTCCTTCCTTTTCGCTATAACAGACGAAATATATACCAACCAATCAATAAGTTCTACGTGAACGCTTCAAGGCACACCAGAAACAACTACAATCTCATCCTTGTACAGCACCCCCCTCCTCCAAGATCGTTCACGCATTGTTATGCCATAAGACAAAACATAAAACCACAAAACAATGACCACACAAGGAATGAATACATATTACATACATATTACCCATGACACAATCGTATATAAAAAACATATATACCTTCCCAACCATGGGTTACATTAAACACAATATATACCTGACAACTACATATCCGTCCTATTCCCCAAAAATTCTTACAACCACCAAGCCCCATATACTTAAGGCCACCTTTAGTATACTTCTGATCTATACACAATAACATGATATAACAAAATATAGACAAGAAGAGATATACACTTCTTATAAAGAACTACCCATATACCCCACATGCATACCCCCCTTGGACACAATCCTCAAACAAGAAAACATAACATGAACCACGCACACACACAAAAAGTTACATATTTCTTATATAATGATCTCTGCCTTTTCAACACAAAACACAGAAAACACAAACATAACAAAATAACTTACTCCAATAATGACCTTACACAGAAGGCCCAAAATATATGAACATCAATGATTATACAATCCTTGTATGCATCTTATCCAAAATCAGAACCAACCTTCGGCATAGAAGGTTCTCATACTCAGAGATGTACTGAAGCACAAACTACCCCAGCCTCTTCCCCACTGATCTACACCCTCCCCACCTAACGGCCTTCCACCTAAGAACCCACCTAACCCCCTTACCTATCATCTACACATTCCCCACTACTTTACCCATCCCCGTTCACCACCCCTAACCCATCCCCCCTCCTTCCCCCACTAACCTCTCCCCTCCCCACGCCCCTTAACCCATGCACTGTCATCTCTCGATAAGGCTGCGAGAAAGCCCCATCCCACGCCCTACCATATAATTCCCTGTTCCTACACTTAGTCCTATAAAAAGCCGCTCCCAATGCCCCAATACGTGCCCTCCTCCTCTTCCCTACAACTCCATGAAATATAAACATAATCCAATACCAAATAAGACAACCCTGCGTATGCTGTCCGAAAACTGCCCCAGGTCCAAACTCAGCGCCCCCAGAACCGAAACCTCCTTTCCCCACCTGTCGTAACACCCCCAAACCATTCTCTCACCTCCTGCAATCCATCACAAAAATAAACGACATGATATGCCGTTTCCAGCTCGCCACACCTACCGCAAACCCCATCGGCTACCAACCCCATGACGTATAATTGAGCTCTAGAAGCCAAACCCCTGCAAAACCTATATCCTACCTCTGCACCCTAGGATGTAACTTTAGCTTTCGAAACCACCTCCATATTCCTTGCCAATCATACAGGGATAAACCCTCTCCCCTGCACCTCCCTCCTCCAAGCCCAACCTATCCAACCTACTAACCCTACTCGTCCCCGGCTCTTTCATCACCATTAACCCTCGTAAAATTGCCTCACATACCAATATATCCTTCCTTCCCCACCACCTGCGCCCCTCCTTCATTACTAACCCCACTCTTCTTCCCCCTTCCCTCCTCGCATCAGAAATTCATGCCTCACAAACACACTTCGTAATCTACACCTCAACGGTATCAACCCTATCCCACCCCACCCCGTCTTAGTTTCCACTACCTCCCTACTTAGCCAGTGTCTCCATGCCCCCATACGAACCTTAAAACATTACTCAACAAACGTTGCACATCCACCTCCAAGAGAGGATATACCACCGCCCTAAACCATAATTTGCTATACACCAACACATTTATAACAATAACTCTTTGCAGTAATGTCACCTCTCCCACTCCCCAGCCCCTCATCCTTCCAATTGCCGCATCCACCACCGTCCTTGAATTCACCTCCCGCGCCACTACCTCATCTGCACTAAAACTATACCGCATATCTTAATCATTTCTACACAATTCCAACCCTCCGCAACCCCAACGTTCCCAGACCAACTTCCTACCTCCAATAAATTAGACTTCCCTATTAACCCTCATCCCTGTTCCTCCCAAAACGTTCTATCAAATCATTCAACTTACTCAATTGCCACTCCTTCCTAACCAACACCGTGGTGTCATCAACATAACCAACCATGCCACCCACCACCCCCCTCTCCTCAGACCCTCCCTCAACCCGCCTCTACCAATCTGTAAAAAGGGTCCTGCAAAGGGAAAGGATCTGCGACAGAGGACAACCCTGTCGCAGACCCCTCTGCATTTCCACTGCCCTTCCCACCTTCCCATTAATCTGCACTCGAAATAACGCACCTGCATACAATGTTTCGACCCACCTTACCACCCCTTCCCAAAACCCTGCCTCTCCAATATTGCTAATAACATTTCTCGATCAACCCTGTCATATGCTCTCTGCCAATCCAATCCTAACACCCCCTCCTCACTTTCTTCAATAAACTGCTTAATTCGCCGATGCCCTGTACGAATACTCCTTCCAGGCACCCCAAATTGACCTCATGCAAAACTCCACCTAAACCCTCTTGATCCTATTTGCCAAAATCTTTGCAAAAATTTTGTAATCCGCGTCAACAAAGCCAGACCCCTATAATCACTTAAGCCCTCAGGAGAATCTCCCTTCGCCACTAATACTACTACCCCAGTCCTCATTGATTCCCCATGAAACCATCCTCCTCAACCCATTAAACAACCTCACGAGAACCCTTTTAAAACCTCCCAATGAGTTACGTACAAATCCCCCGGCAACCCATCGATCCCAGGTGACTTCCCCAACCTCAAACCCTGCACGGCTTCCCAAACCTCCTCCTCCAAAATCTCTGCCCCGCACTCTCTTCCCTCCTCCACACTCAAGAATCTCCCTATGCCCTGCAATAACCCTTGTCTTTCCACCTGATTAACATTCCCTTCCTGTCTTGAACACGAAACCATCCTTCCGCGTACCCCCCATGCCCTCCATCGTTCTTAAAACCCTCCTCCTGGTACCCATCCACCCCCTCCACTTTCAAAGACGAAATTAACATCCCCCTCCTACGTTTCTCAAAAGTCCTTAAAACCACCTTTGAAGCCTTATTTCCCCATAAAACCTCCTCCATACCACTCCTAACCCGTAAGGCATGAAACCGTTCCTCTTGTAAATCCCGTAACATACCCTCAATTCCACTACCTCTGCCGTTCTCCTCCCCCCAATCCCCTGCTTGACAATCACGTAACAACCCTCCAAATATTTCTGATACCCAAACCTACTCCTGCTATCTTCCCTACCGACCCACCCATAAAACTTCCTAATTTCCTTTTCCCCTCTCCATCCACCATCTGACAATCCCATTTGACACCCCCACCCCCTTCCACACCCCTCCCCACCACTCTTCGAACATCTCAGCCCCCCTTCCCTCTTCAATAATCTCGTATTCAATTTCCAATAACTCTTATACACACTCACTGCCCGTCCCACCCCCTTCAAACAACACTCCCTATGATCCGAAAACCCACATCGACACATTCCACCCTCCGAACATCCACCGCCCTTGTCACATATATTCTGTCCAGTCGTGCTGCATAATCCTTCCTCACAAAGGTATATTCCACCATTTCTCCCCATCCCCGACCACGTCTACTACTCCCACTGCCCCAACACACCCTCAACGACCCCAACACACACCCCCACCCCGTGGCTCGACGTCTCTAATCCGAATCACACAATTCCAATCTCCAGCAATTATAGACACTTGAGGCAAACCTCGGACAGCATACGCCAACTCATTGTTTACAAAATCATCCTTTAGTCTCCTATTGCTTATAGCTGGCATATATACTCCCAGGAAACTCACCTGTACTCCACCCCAATCCCGTTTACTCTAACTATTCTACCACCCACATCCTCCCAAGACTCTAAAGTGAATGGACATAACTCATTGACTCCTACCAACACCCCCTTTAAATGCCCGTGCATCACACGCAAAATCCTATACCCCTTTATTACTAGCTCATTACCCTTCCTATAATTATGCTCTTGACAAAAGAAAACATCAACTTTCCACCTCCGCAAAGTTACCTCCACCCATTTACGTTTCACCTCATTCCTGAGGCCATTCACATTAAATGTTACACACCTGAAGCGTAAGACTGGGGTTTGCCCTTTGGCTTCAGTACTTCTTTTCCATTATCATATGTCCTTCCCCATCCTTCCCTCCTACCCCTCCCATCCTCCTTTACTTCCCTAGCACCCCCAGTACCCTTTGACCTACCTCCTTTCCCTGCACCACATCTGCCCACACTTTTTCCCAGGCCTTTGTGCAGCTGTCAACAAGTCATCCTCAGACTCCTCCCCCGGCCTTTTCCTGGACTCCCTTTCTCCTCAACAACTCCATTTCCTCTTCCCTATGAACCTCTGCTACTACCACAGATACCTGAACGTTATTCACTTCCCACATATCATTCTCAACAACAGCCTCATTTTGATCATTCTTGAAATCACCTCGCTCCAAAACAGAAACTTCTTCCATTGACAAATTATCTCCCTGTATGAACTCTCGTAAGTCCTTCAAAATCTCTGCCTCCCCCATGCATCCCTGATGATCAGCAACAGACGCCGTACTATGTTCCTCTAATGCCACAGACGACACATTACCCTCGCCTCCCATCTGCCCTTCCACCTGCTCCACCTCCCGCTCCACGACTGACGCACCATGCCCTCCTGCCCGCGTCCACACGTTGGTCTTCTGTCAGAATTGTTGAAACCTCCTTGGGTCTCACGCCCGTCCACACCTCGCCTCACTTCCGTCTTCCTTCGATTACAGTCCGCCGCCAGGTGTCCCTGTGTCCGCATAACCGACAGGTTCGAACCTGCCCAACATATGTAACATACACCTGGTGCGAAAACCAGTCATTATTATATAAGAAGGGATCTCCTGACGTAACGTCATCTTGACGGAATACATCCTCCAACATCCCAGCATAGGGCCCTTCGCCCACCTGCCAACAGTTACTGCATGAACAATGCCATATTTCTGCATGGCTTCAGTAATGTCACATTCTCCCGCCCTCAAAAGGCACATTCTTCAGCTTCACCCACTTGTAGGTGGCTGACACATCATGGACACATACCCAAGGCCTGATACCACCAACCTCTTGTCCTGAAACGTATCCAGATCCTATGATACGCCGCCAACACGCAAACTTCACAAACAGCCTCTCGCTCCATTGAGGGATATCCGTATAATTGGAATGGTCCACTCCCAGCACATCACGCAGAATCGCAGGTAGAAAATATCCGCGTTGGACGGGTACACTGCTCCCCTGTAGAATCTCAATTCCAACAGTATTAACCCTTCTCCTGTAGCCCTCCGTCATGACAGTGAAAATAAAATTTCACGATGCGGCCACCAGAGGTCACGACGAGCACCCGCACACAACCAGGGCTGGGCGTTGAATGTTTTTATTAATTTTAATTAAAATCCTTAGAAAATTATCTTAGTTATTATTCCTCAAGTTATTCATTATTTATTTTTCCATTCTTTTGTTCAGGTGGAAGGCGTTTTCCTGACACCTATGATGTCTATGTACCTCCAGACCATTGTAGAATTGTACATAAGTACCCAGAGCTAAATGCACACTCAGCAGCACTCCTTACTGACCTACACCTCTTACATTCATGTACATTATATGAATTTATAAGTGTGGAGAACAGTTGGACGAACCTAGATGCAGTGCCAAGGCTTACAGATAGTGTCTGGCAGTGGATACAACAGCGTACTGCCAATAGTAATGAAGAGAAGACACAGGTGTCGAGAAGACACAGGTGTCGAGAAAGCCTTTACCGTGACAGTTTCACTCTGCATAAAACGAGACTTCGACATAATTAAAGGTTGTTTTGCATTAGTTTGTTTTCGGCACTCTGCGAGTGCCCGGAAAGGAGACACTCGCTGAGAGAACTTCGAATATCGCAAGAGAACGACAGAAACTAAGGTATCATTGATCGTAATTAAGGCTGAGCTGACTGGCGTGGATGACCCAGGTCAACCATGGCATGGGAGAGTGCTTCCTCTGTAGTGAAAATTATTAAAAATCTGCTATGTACGGGCAGCAAAATAATAAGGAAAAGGCAGGGGACTAGTGACACTTCGTAAAATAGAGGAGAGGCAGAGGACTAGTGGCACCTCGTAAAATAATCTGACAGTTACCGGTTACGCAGGATGTTCAGGCTGAAGACTGGAACTCTACTGGCAGTAGGATATATACCGAGAGGTATATTTCTTTCCGTGTATGTATGCTGAGAGTTTACTCTCACCCCTAATTTAAGGATTAAAATATTCTCGTCTTGTGGTGAAAAGACTGTTCTTAGTCTTAATTACCCTAGTGGCATCGATGGGCTTTAAACCCCAATAAACAACCAGCTCTGCTGGAAGATGTCAGCCAGCAGAAGTGAACCACACAAGCGATGTCACTAGGCTTAGAGTGTGTCACCCGTGAAGATGACATCTGCTACCCAGGCATCTATGGAAAGGGTGTCTAATCCTTGCTGGAACTTTGCAGTGAGTTGTCACTGAACATCGGAAGTGTGTCACAGACAGCTACTAAACAAAACTTAATCTGCAGGTTATAGAGAGTCTGGTATAAGACAACTCTAATGGGAAAGAAATCCCCAAAAATAATGAAACTGGTGTCGGTTTGAACCCTCGGCAGGCAAGTCTTAAAACACACAGACCAGTGCGTTAACCACTGGACCAGTTGACGCTAATAAGATTCATCCAACTAGGTATATTTCTATACACTATTACCTTGCATGTAGTGAAATTCTAAAGTTAAGATCTGTGATATGCTGGCTCAGAAGACGGGGCTCCAGAAGGCAGGTAGAGTGCTCAAGTTATGAGAAACAATCTTCGTTATTAGTGAGAGGTTTTAGAGGTCTCGGATCCTGTTTCTGTGGCAGCCTCTGGCAATCTATCAGGAAATAACAGATTCGCGTGTTTTACCTAAAAGAAATTAGTCAGAAAATGTTTCAAAACGCACTGAATAGTCAAATATGAAAATAAAATTAATACTTCATATATTTTTTTAAAGATCCTGTGATTTTTCTCAAGTTTTAATTATACTTGACAGGATTGATTTATAGCTCCTGGGGATGTTAAGAGAATTACTTTCCATATCCTAGTTATCTTAAAGGAATTAATTTCCATCTCCTAGCTATCTTAAGGGAATTAATTTCCAGCTCCTGGGCCTCTTTTAAAACTCTTGCTCGGTTCCTTTCTTATCCCTAGATTATAACCTTGTGTTTATTATTATAATTTTTAATTATTACAGTAATGGCTTATGAAACCCACAGGCAGATGATTAGAACACCTGTGCAACACCTGCCTTATTAACCCATCAAGACTGAACACATCACCTCTAGGCTGAGGGACTGAACACATCACCTCTTGGTTGAGGGACTGAACACATCATCTCTTGGTTGAGGGACTGAACACATCACCTCTTGGCTGAGGGACTGAACACATCACCTCTAGGCTGAGGGACTGATTACCTCAAACTCCCTCTTCGCATCCTCCACCGGTTTTCTCTTCAATGGACTGACAAAGCCACTGGTTGGCGACACGTTGCCACAGTGAAGACAGACAAGTATTGCGCCTATGTCTTATTCACCAACCTTGCATTTGTTTCTTCACAATGAACGTCATCTGACACTCACGTTCAACACGACATTAACGTTCTCAGTCCAGAATATGTTTACCTGGAGAGAGTACCGGGGGTCGACGCCCCCGCGGCCCGGTCTGTACACCAAGTTATATGGCTGTCATCAGCAAACTTTAAATTACGCCTCTATTGCATTATCTAAGGCATTGAGAATATTTTATTCACTGGAAGCACTGAACCCATATGTGTTATGCGGCAGCTAGTTTTGATCCGAGGAAATGGTGGATAACTTTAGCTCCTTGGATCGAGAACCCTGCAACATCGTCAAGGCAGTTTTCTTGAAGCGTCAACTTTTTTTTTTTTTTTAAGTTGTTTAAATGTAACGTGAGAAACAAGGAACCCAGGACTGAGCACTGTTACTCGTCTGTCGCAAGTGTCTTTTTCCAGGAGAGAAGCGTTTCTGCGCTACCGTGTGCCGCCACTTCTGTTTGGTCGTTTAAATAAAACCCTTATGGTCTTTTGGGAATCTAGATAAAGGAAAAAAACGAAGGCCACAGTAATCAAACGATGCCACAGAATGCAAGCGAGGTCACAGCAAGCAAGCGAGGTCACAGAATGCAAGCGAGGTCACAGCAAGTAAGCGAGGTCACAGAATGCAAGCGAGGTCACAGCATGCAAGCGAGGTCACAGCA